>JASANX010000943.1:0-32010 GCA_030849745.1 Trypanosoma scelopori | reverse complement strand
AAAAAAAAAAAACCCCCCCCCCCCCCCCCCCGCTCACGCCGCTGCATATTTCTCCGCGAATGGACACCATAATTCTCTGCGCTTTCTCGCCTTCTTCACCACCCGTCTTCTCCCAGCACCCCCTCCCTCCCTCCCTCCTCCCCCTCGTGACCATTTTGTTGTTGACACTTCTGTGATGACGAAGACGAAAAGAGTATCATAACGGAATGCAGCGCGCAGCCGCGCTTGCCTGTTTTTTTTTTCTTTTGTTTTGTTTGTTCGCTTCTTCGTTCCCCTCAGCGTCATGTGGACAGGCCGAGGGCGCGTGCGCAATAGAGTATGCATCGATTATTTGTAGCAGGCGGGGGTGTGTGCGTGTACCGAAAAAAAAAAAATAATAAAACTTAAAAAAAAAAAACACATATTTTTGAAACAAGTGGGGGAGGTGCTCGGGCGGGTAAAATAATTCAGGTGCAGAGCCCCCCTCCCTCCCCGCACATTCGCAATTCCCCATTCACACTCACACTTTAATCTATAAATGAGCACACACACATATATATATATATATATATATATATATATATATATGTATACACACTCACTCACACACTCATGTACGCACGACTATAAAACGAATATATCTATAGTGCCATTGTGAAAGAATAACTGGGGAGTGAAGCAGGCTGGTTTCCCTCTTCCCTCTCACCTCACTCTTTGTTTTCTTTTTTTTTGTGTGTGTGTGTGTGTGTGTGTTTAGTGTCGTTATTTGTTGTTTTTAGTTCTGTTTTCCCTGCGCGCATGTGTGTATTGGTGTGTTGATGTGTGTATGTGTGTTCTCTTCCTCTCTTTTGTTTTGTTTTGATTCTCTTCTTCTGTCGGTAGCAGCCCCAGTGGTAGTACTAGTGGCGGTGCCGCTGCTGCTGCTGCTGAGTTGTGTGTCAAATGTGTACGTCACTTGACGTTTCTTTGCGTACGCTTCGTTTTTTTTTCCTGTTCTTTTTTTTTTTTTTTTGTTGTTGTTGTTGTTCCTCTCGCCATCTCCCCTTCTCGTGACCGTAAATTGTTCTCGGCGTTGAACCGTCAGGCAACTCACACCTGTTGGTGCCTTTCTCTTCCGTTCATTTGCCCCGCCTTTCGCTCGCACTGTTGTGGTTGTCCTGCGGGAAGGGTAATTGCAAGGCAGTGCATGTGTTGCGCCGGCATGATGCTGCGGGCGGGGGGCTGTCGTCGTCGTCGTCGTCGTCGTCGTCGTCGTCGTCTCTCACCTCCCCGCCCGCACCTCTTTCTCTCTTTTTGATTGTTTCCCTATTTGTGGTTGTTTGCCCTCAAAAATTTTTTTCTCTCGTCGCGATGCCCACCATTTCCCCCCAACTACGCCCCTCCCTCGCTCGCAGAAATGGCCGTAAAACCGCTTTACTTGCCGCCCCCCCCCCCCCCCCCCCCCCTTCACTTCGCCGCTTGCTTTCATGTCCCCGCACGCGGACGTCTATTCTCACATGTGTGTGTGTGACACTAGAGCATTCTCTCTCTCTCTCTGTGTGTGTGTGTGTGTGTGTATCCACTCGTCATTCAGGAAGCATTTATAAAAATCAAATTGCTCAAGTGATCAAAAGTGAAAAGAGAAATTTTTTTTTTTTTATACGGGCATACAATGCAAAGCAATCACTCCCAAGGCGCCAACAACAACAACGTTGTTGAGCTTGCCACTCTCAGGTACAGTGGCCCTGTTCCCAGGCCACACCCGCCATGTGAAGACCCCACGCCAGACGAGCAATCCCGCCAGTACTTTAATCAAAAGCAACAGGAGCTGAACGAGCGGGAGGAGCGTCACCGCACGGAGGGAGGCACAACGACTGAAGAAGGTGGCATATTTTCCACGTCCAATGTTGGTGGCTTCCTTTCTAGCGCCGCTGGGAACGTCCGCCACCTTGCGCAGCAGGTGGCACTCAAGGTTGAGCGCGCGAGCACCGAGGTGACAAGTGCCACTGAGACGCAGCTGCGGCACATAGAACAGCAGCTGAGCCTTGATCGTTTCAAGACCAACTTCCCCGAGCTGAGCGCAATGGGTGAGGTGCTCTTGACTGACGACGCATGCGCCGCGATGCACGCAGGGCTTCGTGTAAATGGCCGCATGCAGATCACCAAAAACTACCTGTGTTTCAGTGCACAGACATGCTCCACGATTTCTCAGGCAACAAATGCGGTGTTGAAGGAGACTGGCCTCGTTCGTGATACGAAATCTCCTAGTGGCATTCGTCAGATCATTCCACTTACGGAGATTGCCAGCATTCAACTTTCCGTTGCTCTCGATACAGTGGAGCATGGTCCACCATTCTTTCTTCCAATCCCAGCACCCAATGTGCTGCCCACAAGTCTGCAGCTATACACAACAAAGCAGCAATTGTTCCAGTTTCTCAACTTCGAGAGCATTGCGGCGACAGCGCGGGCCGCGATATCAGAGTCCATGAAGGGACGTCCTATTGACCGCGTGTACAACTATCTGGATCACGCGTGGCGCGCTGCAACCACCGTACCTCTCCAGGGCGTGAACTACGCGGACTGACAGTATTCCTTGAAGTGCACTAACATATGTTCGACCACCATCTCAGTACGACGGTAGTGTTGCTGCTAGAGCCAACACAACACAACGCAGCACATATCTTGGTTTCATGAAACGTCGGAATAACAGATGCAAAAGAAAAATGCACACACATGCACCCAACAGCAACAACAACAAAAGAAAAGAAAAAAAAAAGAAATGCCTGTTGATGGAAGGATGAGCGATGGAATTGATGGACTTTGGTTCTTCTTTTCTCTTTCCTTCTCTGCTCCGTTATATTTGTCTACTGGGATGCTGCACAATCCTTCTTTTTTTTTTCTCTTCTCTTCTTTTCTTTTGGACCGAGGGAGGCGTGAGGGGTGTAATGGTGAGGTTCTTCCGACTGAATTTGTGGACCATGCGCTTGCACCTTGTCTTGAGTGCACTTCTCTGCACTCGCCTCCTCCATCGTATTGTCATGAGTTTTTTGTTTCTTTATTATGTGTGTGTGTGTATTTGGAGGCCCCACGGTGGAGCGGCAATCCCTGCACCTGGGGCTGCACACTCCGTGGCCACTGCGGGGCGGTCAGCATGCTGACGGAAAATAACAATTGTTTCTCTCCCCTGCCACACTTTTCTCTCCTTCGTTTTCGCTCTTACATGTGCATCATGAAGAAGCTGCAGGGGAAAACAAAATAAAACAACAACCAAAAAGAACGACTCTGGAAGGGCGAGAGCTCTGCTGGTGCGACGCGCAACGCAGGTTGCCCGCTCTTGTTGCCCCACTAATATCCACTACCACTACTACAGGTCATTGTTATCATCATCATCATCATCGTAATCTGCCCAACCCAAGGTGGAGAAATGACGCTCGCCACTACTGTGGTGGCGCGGGTTGCGAACTCTGTTGCGGTTCCGCGAAAGTATGGGCGCGCTGCTCTGCGTGGCCTGCAAGCTGCTGTGGGGCATTTCCCTGGTATATCGACGTCGCATGATAGTGCGTACGCGCTTGATGAAGCACTTCGATATGCCGCAGCGTTTCAAGAGCGTTCCTCAAGGCGCTGGGCAAAGGCCGGATTCAGTGAGGCTTCGCCCATGCGTGCAATAAATGCTAATAACATTAATCGTAGCGAAAGTGCTCGCGCAGAGGAATTGAGGGGTGTAAATGTCACCTCCTCCGGGGCTGTCCGAACGCTGCAACATCTGATTGCTGTGGATAGTGGATGCGACATGACCTCCGCGGAGGAGGGGAAAGTCGTGCCGCTGGAGCGTCGTCTGACCTCTCCGACCTTCGCAGAGAGGCAACAGGCGAAAGCCCACGCCACCCTTCAACAATGGGTTGTGTACTGCGCATTCCGCGTTACCCGGCTTGAGTTTATGGCACGGCAGTCGATGGTGTCAAAGGTTCTTCTTCTTTCCCCTTCGCGGGTGGTTTCCTCAAGCGGTAGAAACCCTGAGGGTGCGTCCTGCCTCGAGACATCTCTGCGCCGTCGTGGTGCCGAGGCTTATATTGATTTACTCGTACATCACCGGTTAGCGTTGCAGGAAGAGGAGGAGTGGATGGCGGTGTGCTCGCCGCATTCGCCAGTGGAGGAAAACGAACGACCAAATGAAGGGGAGGCGGCATCGCGTGTAATGTCGCTGCCCCTTGGCCTTTCGGATGCGTCTTGGGAGAGAAGCCTTGCGGTGCTCTCGTGGGCAGTCTCCTTCCAAGAGAGAAGACAACAAAAACAAGGTCAACGGTGCCACATTTCTTCTGTTGAAGTCGCGCGCGTTCTCCAGCAATACGCCCAGCACTTTGGGGAACGCAGGCAGGTATTTGGGGTCGATCTTCAACCCCACGGCGGCGACGGCGACGAACACGGCGGCACTGTAAACCTTGGTGCTGCGAACCAGGAGGCTGTTGTTGCACGTTTGCAGCAGTGGTGGCTCGATGCACGCGAGGCTGAAAAGAAGGACTCAAAGTTGGTCATGGCGTGCCGAATGGACCGCACAACACCGGGTTGGATTCACGTGGAGGGGCGAAAGGTGGCGTTGATGCATTCGAGCGAGGAGGCTGCAGTGTCGGGGGACGCTGTCTTTGCAGAACTTCTGCTGCAGGGGCGTTGGAAGGATGTTCTGCGCCACATTCATGTGGTGGCCGCTGCCGCCGCTATTCCTTCAGAGCGCCATGTTTTCTCGGAGGATGTGGTGATGTGTGAGGAGGACGTGACATGTGTTGTGGGCGGTGGTCACGGGGAACTTCGGTGTGACCTCAGATCTGCAGCGCCATCGCCCTTCTCTTGCTCCCCTTCTTCCCGTCTCATTTCTGCCGATCCCGTTGCTACAATGTTTAACTCGTCGCGTCCAATGTTCGTGAAGAGCAAGCTGTGGGCGCATCCCCCATCCTCGCGCACCGGGCGTGCGCTGCGTTTCCTCCTCTCTGCGCCGGAAACACCGGCGGAGGCCGCATTGCTCCAGAACCCGCCAACGGCTGCTCTCCGTTCTCGGCGTGGTGTCAGACCGAAGAGAACAGAGCTGGCGGAGGAGGAGGAGTCGCAGCCAAACGCACGGACGACAACGACGACGGCGGCGGCGGCGAATCCTGTCGGACGTTCCTCCTCCGCCGAGTTGGTGGAGTTGCGCCGCAAGCTGTGGATCCTCTCCCAGCTGCCGCGGCACATACCGCTTTCACTTGTATGCTTTGAAGGATCTGGTGTATCTATGCTGCCGTACCTGCAGCGTTGCCCTGCAAAGGAGCTTTCCCCCTGGCTTCTTCTCTGCGCAGTAGTCGCCGCCGCCACCGCCTTTTCCTCTTCCTCCTCCTCCTCCTCTGTCGCGTGCCAGCGAAGGCAACAGCAGCAGCAGCAATTGGAGGACATCGAAAAGGCTTGTTGCAACGTCCGTCTACAGGCTCTCTACACACTCTTCTTGCCGCACCCACACTACGCCGCGTTCCAAGAGTACTGTGCGGACTTGCTAGTGCAATTGGGCAGTGTGTTGGCCCCACCGGAGGTGACGCGGGTGGCTGTGCGGTCTCTCTTGCGCCCCCCGTCGCTCCACCATTTCTATGATGTAATACCGGGGCGACGTGTCCCTGTGGAGGTTGCATGCCGTGAGCTCTTGTGGGGCTCGCTTGACATGGCGGCGGCGGCGGCGACGATAGTAACAGAAAACGAGGACATATCCCCGTTCCCTTCCTCTTCCTTGTCGCCTACTGTCGTTGCCGCGTTGGAGCGACTGCGCTCCGATTCTGCCGCGCTGCGTGACTTCATTACAGCTAAGGCTGCCAGTCTGCGCAACTACCACGTCTCCACGTGGATCGAGAGCTGCGGCAAGGTGGAGACTCTTCCAGGGCTGTTGGAAATTATTGTGCGGGAGGTGAATGAATACGGGCCGCCCCTTCTCTCCCCCGAGGCAGCTGCGGCGCTTCTTACAGCAGTTGTGATCCCACACCTTGCAATCGATGAAGGCGATGAATCTGCAGCAGGGTGGAGAGATACCCTGCGCAAACTCGGGGTTGTATATTTTGTTGTGCCTGCCGATCGGGTGTTTGGCGCTAAGCCGTACTTCAGGGGTGTTTACCATGAGAGCTACGTCATTACGGAGGATCTTCAGTGGACTGTTGGCTGGAATGGAGCGGAGGCGCTTCTGGCGGGTCGTTCCCTCCGCCAAACAACAAAATACCCCACCACCGCAACAAACACTTTTTTTTGCGTTGAACAACGGCAGCGGCACCACCAACCGAGGATGACTTTTCGTGTACCGGAGCTTCGCCTTCGCCTTATGGCACTTGACCTCCTTGAAGCCATACGACACTTTAAGCACCAGGAGGAGGAACAGGAACAGGTGGAAGGACGAAGATATGGGAGAGAGCACCAGACGACAGCCTCCATGTGTTCGGATAGCGCAGGACTCGATGGAGGAAGTCCTGAAGTGGTCGCACGTCATTTGCCGTTTGGTGTAGTGGCAGTTAACAAGCCTGCGGGAGTGAGCACCACACTGCACGCGTCGTACCCGCACCTGATCCGTTTTCTTGCCCGGAACGTCCCGTGGAGAGGGTCCGGCACGCCCGTACTCTTTCAGCATGGACTCATCAATCGCATCGACGTGGGCACCAGTGGACTTGTTCTTGTCGCCGACACGGACGCCTCTCTCATGACGGCTCGGCATGCCAGTCTCGTGGACAAGTGTGTGGAGAAAACGTACCGTGCTCTGCTCTTGTATTGTCCCCCACCAGCATCGCGATTAGACACGGAAGAGCGTTGGTACCTCAACCCAAAAGGTTTTATTACACACGACGTCTTCGCCAATGGCGCGGACTACTCACTGCAACGCGCCTCGCGCGACGCAGCGCGTAGTGGCAGATTGCCAATTGCATGGATGGACTGTCGTCCGGCCACAACAATGTACCGCGTTCTGCAGTACTTCCCCACCAGCAAGGTGTACTACGTGGAGGTGCAGTTACGCACTGGCAGAAGGCACCAGATTCGTCAGCATTTCGCTCAGATGTGGCACCCGCTGGTTGGCGACGGCCGTTACCACGAGCACGCCATGATGCTGGGAAGGGAATTAGGACTTCAGCGGCCCGCGCTGCATGCCTCCCGCATCACCTTGCTGCCCTTGCACTCCGGTGGTGCAAAGGAAGCAAAAGGTAGCGCTACTGACTCTATTGACACTGTGGCTGAGAAGGATGCATGGGAAAAGACCGTTGTGGAGAGCCCGCTCCCGAGTGACATGCGGCGTGCACTGCGTCTTCTGCAGGAGCGAGAGGGAGTTGTGTGGTCGAGCTCGGCTCCCCCATAACTTTGTTTGTTGGCACGTACAGGTGGGGGGAAGTTGTAGATACGCTATGACCACCGTCACTTATGATTATTTCTTGTCAATGTGTGCATGGATGCGTCATTGCTTTTCTTTTCCAATAAAAGGGTTTGATCTCTCTTTTTTCCTGCCAGGCACCATCAGTCAATTCAAGTGGAGAAACGAAACTGGAAGGGAATAGTGTAGAGCACATGCACGAAACTGCTGGCACTTCCTCGCAGGATGAGGCCTACAAGCACCGTCTGAACGAGTCGCGGCGTGCCAAAGAGGAGGGCAACACCGCCATGGTGAACAACAAACCCAAGGAGGCATCGTTCCACTATAAAAAGGCGTGTCTGTTCCTGGCTGAATATGTTCCCAGCACCGTGAGTTTTGAGGGCGACGCTTTTGTGAAGATGCTCACTTCGCAACGCACGGCGACGCGCCACCCACTGAGTGAAGAGCGCACCGCTGAGGTATTGGAACTGTATGTCGCATTGCAGAACAATCTGGCCCTTGCCCATCTTCAACTTTGTCGCTATGCGGAAGGAGTGCGATGTGCCACGTCAGTTCTATCCCTCCCGGGTTACGATGGAAACCTGAAGGCGCTGTTTCGACGCGCCAGTTGCAACATGAAGCTTGGGATGTTGGAGGAGGCGGAGGCTGACCTTAATATGTTGGAGCGTCACACCCGCGCGAAGGGTGTCCCGCTTGAGGATGCTGCAATTCTCCTACGCAAGAGCATTGCGGCGGCGAAGAAAAAGAGCATGGAAAGGCAGCAGGAGATGTGTAAAAAGATGTTCCAGCTGTAGAGGAGGAGGTGGAGGTGGTGAAATCCGCTCACGCTTCCCTCAACGGCTATTTGTGCTACTGTATTTTTGGTGGTGACGGGATTGGGGCCGTATGAAAGGTCTTATTTCTCTGTTTCTGCATCCACCGCGACTACATCTCGTTACCTGCTTTGGGAAAGTAAAGTTGCTAATTCTCTATACGTGTGCTTCTCTCTCTCTCTCTCTCTGTGTGTGTGTGTGTGTGCATGAATATATTTGTTGATGCTTCTGGGTGATGCGCCGCAAAATGCCTCTTTTTCCTTCCTTGTGGGGATGCTGACGGGTTGTGATGGTGATTGGACGCAATGGCCATGGTAGTGAAGTTGGGGTAGGGAGAGCCGTGTGGCTCACACACACACACACACACGCAGACGTGAGAGAGAGGGAGAGAAAGGCGGGGGTGGGGGTGGGGGAGAGAAGAGAGATAGTGACATATCAGCAAACATAAGTAGTTTGTTTCAGTATGCGTTGCAATCGCGTTAGGTGGTGTGCGGCGACGGCGGCGGTATTGTATGAATTTGTCGACAATAACTTTCTCAATAACAAGAGGCCGCCGGTTCCAGGCGGTGCGTGGCCAGTGGAGTGCCTACAAACAAAGAGCCTTGCTGATTTGCAGCAGATTTGGTTCTTGCTGGTGAAGGAGCGCAACATGCTCACTTCCATGAGGGAGCATTACCTTCGCCACCAGGAGGAGCTTGGTGCAATGCCGGCTCCGTCGCGGCTCAAGATGGTGCAGGAGTCCATGCGCAACATTCGGTCTGTTGTGAAGAAGCGCGATGCAGAGGCCACAGAACGGGCGACAGCGATTTTTCGCGAGCGGTTGCGGCGTGGCATCTACCGCTACCCGCCAGGACCACCACCGCCACCCGGTGCGCATGACCCGACCGTTGTTGTGAAGGTGACGCTTAGCCGACGCGTCGAGACAGATCGCCTGCGAGAACTCTTTGGCCGCTACGACGTTTTCGAGCAGCACAAGGGGATCGTGCGGGTGGAGCTGAAGCTACCGGCCGAGGTGCTTGAGCGAAAGAAAAAGGCTGAGGAGCTTTGGACGCAGTATACGACGGAGCGCAGTGATGTAAAAGCGTATCATCAGTGGACATCTACGTCGCCGAGTGCGTACGACTACGCCAAGGTGGAGCTGGCCCCTGGTGTGTTCGCCAACGACACCCTCGTGACGAAGACTGGTGGGAATCGCATGGGCGACAAGGTGGACAAGAGCGGCAAGAGCAATGAAAATGGTGGTGCGGGTGAGGATGATCAGGAAACGGCCGATGGCTGGCCCATCATTGCGTCCCGCGTGCCGGTGCCACCAAGCAAACAGAAACCACCGCCCCCGAAAAACCCACTCGAGCGCTTAAAAGCGGAGCGACGTTCGCACTTTTCTCGGGCAGTCATACAGCTCGGTCACTTTCCCAACATCACGCTAGAGCCACCACGTTATACAAGTGTCGAGGCGATTCCACGGCCCACGCACCCGGATGAAATTGAGGGACCGTGGGAGGCGTACATCACATACGATCGCAAAGACGGGCTCGCGTACGCGCAGTCACTCGGTATTACCGTCATTGACGGGGCGACGGTGCTGGACCTGTCAGAACACATTCGCGAGCCGCAGCCGTACTCTGCGGTCGACCCCGTCTACCGCGAAGCGCTGAAACGGGAGTCGGCGCGGGAGGAGACACTCATGAAGTGGCCACACGTGCCCCAGTGGAAGTACGAATACAGCACCTACACGCGAAAGAACCTGGCGGATATTGTGCAGTACAACTACAGCAACGTTGTGGATTATGTGGACCGTGAGGTTCTCCTCACCGGGCGGTCGGTCTGGGAGTGTCCCATCGACATTGACTACACCTGCGGTGGGGCAAAGTTGGTGCCGCCGCATGCAAAGAAGCCGGTGCGGTACATGGACTCTGGAATTGCTGAGGTTGGCGCCACCGACATTTAAGGCAGTGAATGTGCAGCACAAAAGATGATGAGCTTCAACTGTCTATAGCGTACCCATCGCTACTATCACTTTTGTTGTTACTATGATCCCCCTTCTTCTTCTTCTTCGGAGTGCACCAGTTTGACAAGACCCTCCATACCCCACACCCTTTTCTTCTTCTTCTTCTTTGGTCTTCCACCTTTTTTTTTTTTTTTAATCTGTTCATGCATCTCTACACGCATCGTGGGTGCGCCAAACTGTCAGGAAGTACAAGTGGGAGGTGATTGATGGACAGACGCCAGATGGGTTTTGGCGAAAGCCTTGATGATGTTGGTAGTGGTAATCAACAACAACAACAGCAGCAGCAGATGCCTCGGCCATCGAAGAGGGATGAAGAGTCATACGCTCGCGAATCACAGTACTCCCTGAACGCCGATGTTGCCAATACTGTTGGTTCTACAGCACTCGTATCGCACATCGATTCCAGCAACGTAAGGGGAAATTTCGGCAGTGGCCGCATGTCCACCACACAACGTGACCATCTAAACAGTGGGCTGGTGCAGATGCTGCTGCCTCTTGGTGGAGCATCCGGGACGACTGCTTCCAATACCTACAGGCGGCGCTCGGGTCGGGGCCGAAACTCCACTATAAACTCTCTTCGATACACAACACCGAAGCAAAACGTATATGTGATCCAGCTGGAGGGTGACACTGGCGGCATTGAGATGCAGACGGCCAGCTCTCAACTTCTTAAAACTGTCAAGCTGCGGGAGAAATACAAGGCGATTGACAAGGGGCAGCAGGAGGGGATGGAACGTCTGGTGCCGCCTGTGGTGTTCTCCTTCGAGTCGGGCGTTATTCAATTTAATGATCAGCGTACGCATATTATTCCCTGGGAGCAATTTTATGATGATATCACCGTGTTGTCTGCCGCAGTGCAGCACCCTGCCTGTCGTCGTGTCTGTTATCAGCGGTTGCAGGTGCTGGAGGAGAAGTACAACTTGTACAAGCTCTGTAACGGAGAAATTGAAAACTCGGAGCGGTACCGCCGTGGTGGCGGCGTCTTCTCCAACTCCACTAAGGTCGACAATGCCGTTTTCCTCTCCTCCTGCATGAATGCACAGTGGCTGCTAGAGTACATTCAGGAGACGCTTGAACGGGATGGCGAAGAGGTGGTGCGCCTGACGGGTGAAGGCGGGGAGCCGCAGACGCTGCAGTCGGTGTGCGAGCAGCTGGGCTTTACCGACCCCTCACAGCTGACAATCGATGGTCTTGGCCTCTTGGCTCCCAACGAGAAGCGGCTTTACCGCTACGACGTACTCGACCCGGAACTCAACCAAAGTGGACGCAACAGCGTGGAGCTACTGCGCCTCTTCCTATCGCTAGACACGCTGAATAACGGGCGCTACCTTGCCAACGCTGTGCGGCCTATTCTGGAGATGAACGATGCGCGGGTACGCAATATTCAGGCAACGGAGAGCATCATAGAGATCATTGGCTGCAACCCCGACGAGTGGGATCGACTGGCACATTGGGTACATGAGCATGGTTTAATCGAGCATCGACACAATCGGTGGATCATAGTGCTATCACGGCGGTGCATGCAGGGAGGGAATTTCATGGATGCCCTTGAACACCACCAACAGCACTTGGAGAACCTTTTCCTGCCGCTCTTCTTAGCAACATTGGCACCGGAGGACCCGAAAAACATACGGCTAGCTTCTTTTCTGTCCTGCGTGGGCGGGTTGATGATTCTCTCGGATGAGGAGGAACGTGGGGGACAATTTCAACGCAAGCAACGGTGCCCTGCGGAGGTGCCGTGGTCGGAGAAAGTGTGCGACCTCTACTTTGCGTACTACGTCTGGGCGAATCTCTGCTCCCTCAACGCATTCCGCCGGCGTAAGGGGCTCAACACGCTCCAGCTGCGCTCACTCGCTGGGGGAAGCGCCCGGCAGCTGGATGTTATTCTCTACTCGTACCTTCTCTGTGAAAACCTCGCCAACGGCGTCGTTCTCGAGAACCAGCCAGTATTACAGTATCTCTACGGCATGCACCGCATTGGCTTAATGATGGCACCACTGGGAAATAATGGACTGGGCCTGCCGTATATGCAGAATCCTTTTCCTGTTTTTTTCCGTCGTGGATTGAATGTTTCGCTCTGCACCTACCGCCCGCTACTCTTTCACCACTCCAACGAGACAATTGTCGAGGAGTACGGCACAGCATGTAGGCTATATCAGCTCTCTGGCATCGATTTGTGCGAGATTGCGCTGAACTCTGTGATGATGTCGTCTTTTCCTCAGGAAACAAAGGCAGTATGGCTGGGTGACTCCTTTATAGAAGAGGGTGTCAAGGGGAATGTGTTTGAATTCAGCAAGGTGCCAACGCCGCGTCTGGAATTGAGGCAATATATGTGGAATACGGAGCTGCAGACCATTGAAGCAGCATTGAAACATGTGAGTGGTTGGGAGGACAGTTGCTGTATGACAACTGCATCTTCTGGTGGTGTTAACGCGGAGTCATGCAGCGTCAACTTAACGCGAAGCCAGGCAGTGATGACGAGTGGCCGAAACTCGTCAGTCATGCAGGATCCACACACAAGTTTCCCGAGAGTCGTGTTTCAGGGGTTTCGCGAGCGAGATCCCTCGCACACGGTAGCGGCACAACTGCTGCACTGCGCTCTAGAGCTTCGGGCGCAATACTTCCGTCCTCATCGCGTTAGTGATGCCTTCGCTGGAAAACTGTTGTATACGCGCGAAATCGAGGATGCGTTTCGCCGCGACGACACGTTTGATGAGGAAGAATGGAAATTCAAGACAGTCGATGGTGTACTCGTGCCACACGAAGTGCACCAGATCCCGCGGCTACCGAAGGATATGCTTCACTACGATGACTTCTGCACACATGTACAGGAACTACGCGCAACTGTTGATAACATTCACGCTCGCAATTTTGCAACACGGCGGTTGAGCCTGCTGGAGCACAGGTTCATGCTGCATATCGCTCTTAACCGCAGTCTCGAGGCGGGGACTACGGAGAAGAAGGCCTCACAGAACCGCGACTTTTATCAGGCGACGAAGGTGGACAACAACATACGCATAGAGACTGCAATGACGGCGCGGCAGCTGCTCAATTTCATTGTCTCAAAGGCCAATAATAATGGAGACGACATTGTGGCTCACCAGGAAGGGAAGGAGCCACAGACGCTGCGCCAGCTCTTGCAGGAACTACAGATTTCCCCAAACACACTCACCGTGGATGATCTCAATGTTATGGTGGACGCAACACTCGGTGTGGCAAGCGATCAGTACACGCCGGAAGGTCGCGACGCGCTGCTCACGCTGCTGCTAAAGACCGACAACCAAATGAAAGGACGCTACTTTGCAGAACTGACAAAGTTGACTTTTGAGAAATATAAACACGACCGCTTCACATTCACTGAGATCCGGCTGCCAATCTACGGTGCAAATGACAAGGAGTGGGAGCTGCTCTCGGATTGGTTCGACACCCATGGCATGGCCTCTGTGCACAACCAGTGGATGGTGCAGGTCCCACGAAACTACGGCTATTTGCGAAAGCGGGGAAAGGTGCAGAGTTTTGCCGAGTACATTGAGAACATTTTTAGGCCACTGTGGACCGTCTCCTTGCACCCAAGCAAAGATCCGCGTTTGTTTTACTTCATCAACCACGTTTCTGGTTTTGACTGTGTGGAGGACGAGCGCCGACCAGACACCCCGCTGCACATGGCGACACGACCGCCACACGAGTGGATCTCCGAGGAGGATCCGCCATTCAATTATTACATGTACTATATGTGGGCGAACATTTTCTCACTGAATGAATTTCGGCGTCGGCGCAACTTCTCGACCTTCACGTTTCGCCCGAGCTGCGGCGAGGCGGGCGCGGTTGATCACCTCATTGGCGGGTTTTTGCTTGCCCATTCCATCAACTACGGTGTTACCCTCGCTGATAATGCAGTGCTGCAGTATCTCTTCTACCTTGCCCGCATTGGCGTGACGGTGAGTCCGCTGAGCAACAACACTAAAGTGCTTGGGTACCTTGACAATCCGTTCCCACGCTTTTTCCGTCGTGGTCTCGAAGTGTCGTTGAGCACAGACAGTCCACTCATGTTCCACCACACGCAGGAGCCGTTGTTGGAGGAATACTCGATCGCCTCAAAAGTGTGGAAACTTGGGGCAAATGACATGTGTGAGATCGCCCGAAACAGTGTGCTGTTGTCGGGATTCGACGCCAAATTTAAACGGGAACGTCTAGGGGACCTTTTCTTCCTCTCAAGCAGCCGGGGTAATGATGCCTCACGCACACACCTTTCCGATATCCGCGTTGCGTACCGGTTTGAAACATATCACGCGGAGGTTTCCCTGTTGGAACACATCTCCGGTCTCACATTCCCCAGGGCGTTTTTCACCCCCAGTGAGGAGAGCGCACGTGAGGCCGAGTTCTTCGAGGCTGTGCAGAAAAAGAGGGAGGTGCCACTTGGCGGCATCATTGACTCGAAACCTGACGAGGTCAACATTGGGAAATTGCAGCAACAACGCATACTGAAGGAAAAGCAGTTGGAGGAGATCACCAAGACACTAAAGGAATTGCAGTTACAAAACAAGCAGCTGACGGAGAAGCTTGCGGAGGAACGGGCTCGGGACAAACAGGCGCAGCAGCTTCGCCGCCGGGTCATTGAGGAAAGGTGTGAATATATGGTGGACGCTGTGCCCAGGCAGCACCGCATTTCCTCAAAGGGCGTCGATCCTTCCGGCGGTGAGGGTACCAAGGGAGAAGAGGTGGCGGCATGTGAGGGTGAGGGAGGGGGCGAAGTGAACGGGTTCTCGCAAGAGCAGCGAAAAATGGGTTTGGCCTCCCTTTCGATTCCGGTTCTCTCGGTGCTCCAGTCTGCAACCGGTGACGACGGCGGCATCACAGCTGGCGCTTATCCCACCAGCAACAGCACCACCACCACCATCACCGGCGGTGCAGCTGCTGCAGCTGCGGCTGCCGCTGGAGTTTCTGCCGCTACAGCGGCATTGGTGGCGTTCCCAGAGAATATGTGGAGCCACCACTGCACCGGTGATGGTGGTGCTGTTTCGAATCTTAACACGAGGGCAATACGTGGGGTGAACAGCACCTCGGTGCTGCTCCCAGTCATCTCCTGCTCTGCCTCCACGAGCAACCAGGGCAATATGTTAGAGGGTAATTCTTCCTGCGCGAGGAGACCACCGACTCCGCCGCAGCGCGGCTTGCAGACTGCTGCATCGCGGCTACTGCCAGACGTTTCACTGGACGAGAGTTCGGAGCTCAGACGCAATGATGAGTGTCAGAGAACATCTGTGCACGCAGATGATGGACGCAAAAATCGCGCTTCGCGATGACATTTTGTGCTCTATTCCCTCTTTTTTTCTTCCATATGTCGCAGCCAAATCACAGTTGATCCATGTTTGCGCAACTACACAATCTCCATTTTTTTTTTTCCGCCATGCATACATACATAAAATACACACATGTATATATACATATATATATGTGGGGTGTTCCTCCTCGTCTCATGTACATATATGCTGTGGAAAACCAGCAGGATGGAGAGGTTTTGTACTAGTTTGGATTGTTTGGATTTTGTCAATGCGGAGTACGGAATTGTACTGCTGGTGTAAGCGCTGTC
Organism: Trypanosoma scelopori; assembly: GCA_030849745.1. NCBI lineage: Eukaryota > Euglenozoa > Kinetoplastea > Trypanosomatida > Trypanosomatidae > Trypanosoma > Trypanosoma scelopori. The sequence goes on along the minus strand of JASANX010000943.1, from coordinate 16,285 downwards.
ACATATTATAACCTCTTCTATTTATTTGTTTACCAGTGCTGGGAGAGGCCCTCTCGCACATAGAAGTGGCAGAAGGGCAAAAACGAAAAAAAAAAAAAAGACAGTAACGCACCAATAACGACTACAAATAGCAGTAGTAGTAGTAGTACAACGAAATTGCTTTAAGAGTATTTTGAGGGAATAGTGAAGCTGCAATAGCACGCTGACACGCACGTATATATATATAGAGAGAGAGAGAGAGTGTGTGTGTGTGTGTGTGTGTGTGCGTGTGTGTGTTTGTTTTGGGGGATGCAGCGTTCGATTGCCATTTTGGGCCCTCCGGTAGTGCGTGCCGTTGCCGCTTCGGGGTGGCGCTACCACAGGCACGGCAAGCCTGAAAAGGTGTTGCAATTTGAGCGGTACCGCGTGCCCTTCAACCGTGGTGGCTCGCAGGTGGTGGTGAAGATGCTCGCAGCGCCTGTGCACCGGCACGACCGGAATCTGATCGCGGGGCACCACGGGCCTGTGAAGCCGAAGGGATTCCCACAGGTGGCGGGGTTGGAGGGTGTCGGCGTCGTGGAGGAGGTGGGCACTGGCGCGACGCTTGCGCTGCAGGAAGGAGACTTTGTGTGGGTGAACAATCCAACCGTCGGCACATGGGCAACGCACATCGTGACGGAGGCGGAGAATTTGGATGTCGTTCCGAACCGCGCAGATGTCGACGTCGAGTACCTCGCCTCCTTATCACTCTTCCACACCGCGTACCATCTCACAAACAGCTTCGTGAGTCTGCAGCCAAATGATGTAGTACTACAAACTGGTGCCAGTTCCTCTGTTGCGCAAATATGTCAGGGATACATCCGCGCACGTGGCGCAAAGCTTTTCCAAACAATGCAGCTCGGTCGCACCGAGCATGCGCACCTGGTAGCCTTTTTCAAGATGCGAGGGGCGTTCGCCGTTGTGCCATACAACTACGTGCGCACCAACTACATGCGTCGTCTCCTCTCGGATGTGCCGCCTCCGAAGCTTCTGCTGAACCATACGTGCGGAAATTACGCCTCTAGCCTTGTGAACCTGCTTGGGGACGGAGGCATGTGTGTAACGTATGGTAGCACGAGCGGGAAGCCCATGCAGATCGCTAACATGGATGCAATTGCACGTGGTATCCAGTTTAAAGGGTTCTTTTTGCCTAGCTGGATACGTAACCACACACGTGAGGCCCGCATGCGTGTGCATCAGAACGTTGTGGAGAGCATGACCATCTCACAGGGTCATGGCATCTTCCGTGCACAGCGCTTCAAAATGGACGGCGACAGCCCTTTCGCCTTCAGTAATGCTTGGGACGCTCCGCTCGGAAGCCGCAAGCCGATTCTCCGCATGGTCGGTGAGTACGGTGAGTGGCGCCGCCCACGCTCTGATCAAGCTGCATGGAATATTGGCCGCGCGGTCTGGGACGACCTGCTGCAGCAGATGTGGGAGAGCGCCGGTACGACGGAGAAGCCACAGTCAATGAAGTACTATACCCCATTCAATGACATCTACTCCCACCTACACGATGCAAAACAGACGAAGGAGATGGGACATCGCGATGTATTCTTTCGCCGTCCCAACGCTCCCCGACACAACGCGGCAGAAAGGGGGTGAACTGGGTGGCGAAAGAATGAACATTGAATAAGAGAGAGAGAGAGAAAGCGAGTATGTCTGTGTGTGTGCGTTGGCACAAACCACTGACTACAGCACTTATAGTAGGTGGGATGAGGGGGATTTCTGGGGGTTGTTTGCGACTGGAAAACAAAACTTCAAAAACAAAAAAAAGAAATGACACATTGGGATGGGAATGAGGGGATGAGGGGCATGGTGTGTGTTAGAAGAATGGTGACGGTAGCGACTCTCTCTTGGTGTCTGAGCGAGGGCTTTGCAGGTGTTGACCGGGGCAGCAGCCGTGGATGCATCACATATTTCTTCTTTTCATTATTATTATTATTTCCTTTTTCTTTTCTGGTTTGGGTACTGGTGGTGGTGGTGGTGGTGGTGTTTCTTTCTATGCATGGTCAGGGGTGGTGCACTATACGTGACTGGCGCAGGGCGTCGCATCGCTTCGCTTCACTGAAGACAAAAAAAAAAGACGAAGAGGCGGTAGACGATGGCCTTCGGAGGCATTATTGCCGCCGCCGCCGCCGCCTGTTCTGTGCGCCTCATGGTGCGGACCGCCGCACCCTTGGCCCAGTCCACATTGCTCGTATGGCGGTGCCCGTTGTGCACCGCGCGACGTCATCAAGCTAGCGATCAGTTTCACCGCTACCTGCACAATCCTCATATCGTGCAACCGGACGGCGTCGACTCGCTCCCGCGCACCAAGGGCGATCAGCAGCAGTGGCTCAACACAGAACAATGGGACGGATACAGCGAGACGTACCTTCAGCGGCACATGCAATATCCGCCAACCAACGAACACCCCAACGCGCAGGTCAACTTCAGCCACACACTGCTGTGCAAGTGCCTGCAAAGTTGCTATGAATACTACGGCAAGTTAGCTGAGGAGATTCAGTCGCTCCACGAGGACCCACTTCACCCACGTTTCCACGAGAAGATTGCCCATGTAAAGACCCAGCGCAAGAAAATTGCCGCGGAATTGGACCGTGTGTACGCTGATTTGCATCCCACCGTCAAGTCGGTGTACGATGCATATCTGGTTCGCCGGTACTATCACCTTGGCGACTGGATTGCACACGTGGAACACAAACGTCACACGGTCTTGTGCCGCCTGTCGCCAGAGTACATTCGTCAGTTGGAGCGTGCGAGGGGTGTGGCAGTGCACTTCTTGCACCGACTCAAACAGCTTGAATCGGCATTCACACAGAACCCAACGTTGGGCCTGCTCGATGACGCGGGGGGCGAACGTTTCACGCACGATGAGATTGTGATGCTGCGGCAGAAGGCGACATATTTTCGAAACATGCGCCAGTTGGGGGCCAACCAGCAGGACGCTGATGTGCACACCCACTAGAGTGCGAAGTACACTACTGGAGGAAAGGCAGGAACGGGAACTCGAGGGGGAAAAAAAAAAAAACGAAAAAAAAATGGAAGGTACAAGAAGAACAAAAAAAAAAGTTTCGGTGGTCATCATTTCTTCTGTTGCTAATCCTCCTCTTGTCACCCCACTGGCTGAAGTGAGGTGTGAGGGGCCACATAAAGGGTGGCAGAGCCACACATAGTGTCGTTTTTTTGTTGTTGTTGTTCGTCTCCACGCTTTTTATTTGCAGGCGGTGTCAGAGGGCTGGCAGCCGCAAGAAGAGGAAGTGGGGAAGTGTTATATATATATATATATACACATTTATTTTTACGAAAAGGGAGTGTGCGTGTGTGTGCAAGGATGAACGCGCCTCGTCGCGTGGCCTCACTTGTGCAGTTCTCCGGGTCGTACCTGGACGCAGCATGGACACGGAAGTTCATTCTAGGCTCATTGCTGCAGCGCTACGATCCCCCTTGTCCGGCTGACAAGAGTAGTGTCGCCGCCCCTTCGGTCTCTCTCTCATCTACCCGGGAAGGGCGCGAAAGTGCTGCTCTAGACAAGGAGCTTTTGCGTCTGCAGCGCATGCTCGGCGAGGCATGGTCGCTGCCTGTGCGCCCCCTTGATGCCGTGAGTGAGGCGCGTATTCTTCGTCTTCTCGCACGCTACGCGACAGGTGAGGGTGTTCTCTCCACCGAGGCGCTGGGGGAGTTGAATCGTGTGCTTGCCTGCATTCGTGGTGCGCCGAGGTGTGTGGAGGCGCCGCATGACATGGAGCTCCTCCTCCAGGCGATGCAGTACGTGGAGCCTGGCGACAACTTGCGGCGTGTTGCGTTTGCCGGGGAGCTACATTACCCGCCTAGTGCACTGTCGTACATGCAGGCCCACTTGAGCGATGACATTGGTCGGGACGGTGGTGACCCCTTCGACTGCTTACGCGTGCACGTTGATGAGCCAGCGTACGCGATTGATTCTGCCACCACGTCTGAGGTGGACGATGCGATTGGCGTGCACATAAACCCATTAACGGGAGAAGAGTATTTTGTTGTGTACGTGTCGGATGCCACAGTGTATTGCCCGTTTGACAGCCCACTGGAGCAAGTCACGGCGCGCCTACTCACCACCACAACATACCTTCCGGAGGGTGTGTTCTTTATGCTTCCGAAGCCGATTGTAGAGGCGGCGACTCTGCGTGAGGATCGTCCCTGCCGAACGTTTAACATCCGCTTCCAGATTGATGAGGCAACAGGTGAGCTGAAGAATTACAGTGTTGGTGTTGGCTGGTTGCGGCAGCTTCGCCGCATCACGTATGACGAGGTGCAGCTGCTCTACGATGCTGAAGAGGTGGAACAGGAAATGGGAGGATGTGAGGATAATAAAAAGAACCAAGGTGCGTCGATGCAGCGCTCCCCATGGATGACGGCCTCAGATGACCGGGCACTGCGCCGCATTCATCGCGCTGCGCGGCTACGGTTTGAGGCGCGGCAGTTGCGCTCCGGTGAGCGCTTCATTGATGCGAACCTGCCAGAGCCACTCATCAAGGTTGCACCGGGGGCGCGTGTCGTGTCAGTTGAAGACCAAATTGTCGCCACCAAGGATGCCCGATTAGCCGTTGCAGAGATGATGATTGCCGCCAATGAAGTCTGCTCGCGCGTTGCGCAAGCGAATCATCTGCCGATTCCATACCGAGGTACGCGGAGACCCTCAATGGATCACGAGGTGGCACGCTCGTACACGGAACCACAGGGCGTTGCCCTTGTGGCGTCACTTGACCCACATTACGTCTACTTTGCTGAGGCGATGCAGCGTGTGAATCGTCGGCTGACAGCCGTCACGCGTGCGGTCTACTTTCACACACCAATCTATCACGCAGGACTTGACACGCACAATTACACTCACAGTACAAGCCCGCTTCGGCGGTATGCGGACATGTTGGTGCACCACCAGCTGAAGGTGTGGTTATGGCGCACCGCGCGACGCTGCAACAGTGCTGCATCGCCCTCCCAACGCGGCACCGCGCTGGTGGAACAGCCTATTGCAGAGCACACTATGGCGACCCTATGCTCCATGATAAGCAGCAAGCAGGAACAGTCGAGACTCCTTCAGGACAGCACGCAACGTTACTGGTTGCTGCGGTACATTGAGCAGAACATTCTCAGTAAAAACCGAAACTACCGCTTTGTTTGCCTAGTCGGTGAGACGCGTGGGGTGGAGAGTGCACCCGAATACGCACGCTTTGTGGAATCGCTACAGCCCAGCGATGACAATAGGGAGTCTGCCGAGTACATTCCCTCGCTAGAGGCGAGGTGGGGTCTTCAGCGAACAGTGCCGTTTGTGGGTCGATGGCAGCAGCGAAGGCATGAGTACCGGTGTGTCTCCGACATCTACATCCCCGAATTGCAGTTCGCGCACGTGGTGCTGCACTCTCTGCCGGATGTGGTCATTGGGGCAGTAGTGGAGTGCGAGGTGCTCGCGGTGCATCCAACGCAGGGGTATCTCGCGCTGACGGTAGTAAAGGTGTGGAGAGGCGGGGACGAGCGGCAGTTTGAGTCTGTGTGGAAGCGGGCATTGCTTCCGTCGATGGACTCGTGAGCAAAACCCAACTCTGCAGACAGCGCGGGAACGGTGTGCGGCGCTGTTTTTTTTTTTTTGTTGTTGTTGTTGTTTCTTCTTCTTGTGTGTGTGTGAGAGAGAGAGAGACGATTATTGTACTTGTTTGCACCCCGTCCCTCTTCGTTATGTGCCTGATTGTCTGCGCCAATGCGATCCACTCTGGAGAGAATCCTTGTAGTAGCAATGCCTACCACCCCCTCCCCCCCCACCCCCTTTTTTTTTCACCTCTATTCCTTGCTGTGCACTCTCCTCCTATTCGTCATACTTCCTCTCCGTTGGGGAGGAGATACATGGGTTCCCTATTCAGCAGCCTCTGGTCCTTCTTCAGCCCGACCCGCCACTACAAATTGCTGATCCTCGGACTCAACAACGCTGGCAAGACCTCCATACTGTACCATCTGCAACTTGGTCACGCTATCACAACGCAGCCAACGCTGGGCGGTAATGCTGAGCAGCTGAGCATCACGCACGGGACAAACGGCAACAAAATCCAGGTAGTATGTTGGGATCTCGGAGGACAGGATCAGCTGCGTGACTCGTGGGGTCTCTACTACACCCAAACGGATGCCGTAATATTTGTTGTGGACGCTGCCGACCCTGGTCGTTTCTTGAAGGCGCAGAAGGTGCTGCAGGGGCTCCTGAACGAACCGGAGCTTGAGCACGCGGTACTATTAGTTCTGGCGAACAAGCAGGATATCCAGTGTGCAGCCAGTCCTGCAGAGCTCATAGAGGCTCTTCGTCTAGGAGCGATAAGGGACCGCACGTGGACTCTAATGGGATGTAGCGCCTCAACTGGTGAGTCACTTCGGGAAGCGATGGCGTGGGTGGCACAGAAGGTGACGAGCCAAGCCATCCCTACATGACGCCACAGTAGTGCTAGATGCATTTGCGTATTTATTTCAAATGCTCTCGTTTGATAGCCGAGAGAGCGAAACAATGGGAGAAGAGGAAGGATATGGAAGAGCGAGTAAAGAAGACGTGTCTGCCACACCGTGGCATTCATTCTCTTTCCCTTTTTGTTTCCCTACATCCTTGTTTCTTGCTTTCCCGCTTGGAATCGGAGCGGCGAAGTGTGTGTGTGTGTGTGTAGAAAGAAAAGGGGAGGAGGAAGAGGGAGCACACCATTACTGCGGGCTGATGAAACGGTGGACGCGACGTGCGGAAAGCCCGGCGCCTCCCCTTCGTCTCGCAGCTATTTCCAATGATCATCAGGATATTTACACGAGCGAACGGTGGACCACCGATGGTAATGGCGGAAATGGCTTTCCTGTCGCATTGCCATCCGCAACGCCAGCAGCGAGGGTGCAGTACTGTTGTGATTCCTACATGTCACCACTGCAGCGTGCTCTCTCGTGGTCACATGTCGCAGAGGAAGATAAGCCTTGTGTGGTGATGGAAGGTCACGTGTCAGGCAACCCGCTGTCACCAGTGGCCACTAACACGTCTCCAATAGTCAGTGAAGGTGGGGATCCGCTATCAGGGCAGCAGGACCCGTTTCCTCGTGTGAATGAGGACAAATGCTCACGGCTGTCATCATTACGACATCTCGAGTGCGGCGAAAATTATGGGGATTCCGCCAAAAGGTCGCCCACCGTACCCAACTGGCAACCCATATCTAACAACCTTCCTCACCAGGCTGCGACGGACACCTCTCTCTTTGATCAAATCCACGCCCTTGTTCAAGTGATAGGTGGGCTGCAACAGGCAGTCGTGCAGCTTAGTGGCGAGATGCGTGAACTTCATATTGCTCTTCTTCACTCCAAGACTGCGACATTAGTGGGTGGCCGGTGCGGCGGCTCTGCTCATCCTGACCTCGGTGAGTCGATGAGGGCTCCAGGGACGGGGAATTCGCTTCTGCATCAGCAGCAGCAGCAGCAGCATGAGCAGGAGAAGGAGAGTGTTGTGGGTCCTGGGTTATCCATCAGCAGCCACAAGCCTCTCCACACCACCTCAGATTCCTCGCACACCGACGCCGTCACATCCACCCCTCGCTCAGGGGGGTTCTCCACCGAGCTGGACTCTTGCATTGTAGATGCTGTGGCGGAGGGCCTACGGGAGCTTGAGACGCTCCCGTCGTGTCTCCCGCCTGGGGGTCGTCTTATGATGGAGGAAGCCCGCCGTCGACTCTGCCCGCCTGACGCTCGGTGAGGAAGGGTGCGTTTTGAGAGTGGCCATGTGTTGTCCTTCTGTTTCCTTTTACCTTCCCGATCCGTCTTTTTTATTTTCTTTTATTTTCTTTTTTGGTCTTCGTCTTGAAAGAGAGGGGCTCCCTGCGGATACGTGGATCTCCGGTCGCGTGCGTGAATTGGTTCTCATTCTACATTTTTCTCCTATCTGTTTACTTTTTACGGTTGTCTTCCCCCTCCCAAGCGGGAGGTGCTGCATTGGCGTCTAGCGAGAAGAACGGTTATAGAGTAGCTGGTGGAGCCACACGACAAACCCCGTTGGCGGCGACAGGCGGTGGGTGATGTCAAGAAAAGAAGAAAAAAAAAGGGGAGTCTTGGTTTGACGGGGCCTTTCATTTTTTGCTTTCGGTTTTTTATTTCAGTGGCTGCAGTTTTTTTTTTTTTTTTGCTTTTCTTTCGGGTTTCTTGTTGTTGTTGTTGCTGCTGTTATTGGAGGTGTGTATTAGAAAACAGACACACACATACACACACGCACACACGCACACACGAACAGCAAAAGGAAAAAGAAAAGAAATGCAGCTGGAAGATTCTTCCGGGGTCCCGTGCTTTGCGGCGTCTGTAGCAAGCTCCAATTCTACTTCGATGCGCCGTGGTAGTAGTGGTGGTAGTCCAGCGCCCACACTCACATTGGAGCCAACAGTCGGAAGCCGCGTGGTACTCACGTCGAAGCAGAGTGACCACGACGCCTTTATCTGGGAGGACAAGGCGATGGACCTGATGTACCTGCGTTGCGTGGCGCAGCACAAATTGGTCGGGGACGTGGTGCGCGAGACGGATACGAATTTTGTGGTGCGCTTTGACATCCCTTATTGCTACCTGCCTTTGAAACTATATGCCTCCGCCTCGTCGCGTGACGATGTTACTGGGATGCAGCATCACTTCGAGGAGGAGTATGAAGAGGCGACGGACGAACAAAAAGAGGAGGAGATTCATGTTGACGGGGAAGCAGACGTCGTCGAGGAGGAGAAAAGCGATGACGAAAAGGGGAGGGCCGAAGAGGAGGAAGAGGAAGAGGAAGAGGAGGAGGAGGAGGAGGAGGGGGGAAGTGGTGATGGCGACAGGCGTGCCAGCATGACTTCTGACGGGTTTGACGTAGAGGGTGACACTGACCTGTCAAAGACTGTCTGTTTCGTCAGCGGTATCGTGCCGGTGTTGTCGCTCACGCAGGAGTACATCGCAATGCCCACACCACGCAGCAGAGCGAGGGCCCTGCGCCCACTTGGCGAGGTGCGCAGGGCCCTTCGCTATGCACGCTCAGACGGCACCTCCACCGCGCTCTCATCGCCGTGGCCCCGACTGTCTGTCTCTCACCACTCGCAGTCTATCGGTACCACAAAGATGCAAGGCGTCTTATTCACCAATGATCGACATCCCAATGTGCTCCATGTTTCCCTTTCCATATCTAAGCGCTGTTGCACTTCGCTGCTGCAGAGTTTACTGGAACAACACGAAAAACTTGGTAGCGTTGTTGCAGCCGTTGCGTGCCGTGATTTGAAGCTGGCCGCTCAGCACATCATGGAGGTGATTGAGGCTCAACGAGGTTTGGCGAAACAGCGCAGGAGTGATTGCAAAAACATGACCGATTCGTGGCGATCGTCGCTCACGTGGGCGCAACCGTGTCCACAGGTGGTGTCGCAGACCGATGCGAACCACTGCGCGGACGAGACCCCGGAAGACAGGAGTACCCGCCACATCATGCCTCTCCGGATTGACGGGGAGGGTGCCTCGTGCGTTGAATTTGGTCATTTGTCGTCAAGCAAGCGAAGCGAAGTGGAACGACAACCAAGTTTCGTGGACAATAGTAGCGGTGGCCGAAAAAGAAAGACCAGCGTCGTTGACGTACAAACTGCTGAACCAACACAGGGGAATTCTGTTGAGTGTGACAAGTTTCAGACGGTGCAACTCTTGCGGAGTTCCAGCAGTGCACAGAAGGAACTCGCCCCGCTTTATGCCTTATTGAGCTTTTTGCACTTTCACGATGGCCAGTTTCAACAGTCTCTTGAGGATGCCGAGGCGGCACTCGCACACGATGGAACGTGCATAGAGGCATACACACGTGTGATGGCTGGCTTTATGGCTCTTGGTTTTGAACAGGAAGCGCTTCTCACAGCGACCGCCGCCATCCGACGCTGCACCACACTGAGTCCACAATTTCTGCGACTCTCCCGTGTAGTACATGTATGTGCTTTCTATCACAGGAATCTCTCGGAACATGTTGGAGTCGATGTTCTTCCACGCGTGCGCCATTCCGGATGCCTTGGTGAGATGGGCTCTGTACGGGAGGTTGCAATGCTGCCCAAAATCCATCGCTCCACTCGCCATCTGACGACAGCTCGCATGAGGAAGTTTAGTTACTCCTGCACGGCGCCCACGTCAACCATGTTTGTTGCTCCGTTGACCTTGCGGGCCCTCCTACCGGGGTCATCACCACCCATGGATTACTTCTCACGGAACCTGCGAGCGCGCGCCGCGCGCGGGTTTGAGATGGGTGAAATTGTATTTTGTGAAGAGGCCTCCTTCCAGATGCTGCTGTGGTCTCATACCAGCCTCGAACACGATGACACTGCCGTGGCATCCCTCTCGTCTCTCCCTGAAGATGGTGATTATCACACCATAGCATGGGAATTGGGTCACTCGCTCTTCTGTGCCTACTGCGGCTACCCTCTTGTCTCGAAATGTGTGCTGCTGGCGGAGGTTCAAGAGAAGGTCTCGAAGGCGGTAGCCGATCGACTTCGATGGAACTTCACTGGAAGGGAACCAGTAGCGTGTGCAGCAGGGTGTGGTGAGCGCTATTGCGGAGAGGTGTGTCGCAATCGTGCGGCAGAGGAGTATCACGCGGTAGAGTGTAGTTTGTGTTGCTCCGACGATGTCGGTGAGAATCAAGAGAACCATGACTCACCAGCTATTGTGGGGGAGGTGACGGCGAAGGTAAGGGCGAGGACTGCTGCGACAGCAGCGGGGGCGGCGGCGGCGGCGGCGGCGGACAGCTGCCCTCGCCTTGATGAACTATTTTCCCCTGCCACAGTACCGTTTGAACGCCCAAGCGTTCGTCGACTGCTCAGTGTCCGTCGCCGCCAAAAGCGGTGTGGCTCCTCTGATGTTGAGGCATCGCCTGCGGAAGTGCAGTGCCCGCAGCCACGGCCCGACTCTGCTGCGTCGTCCAACGTTGGTGTGATGACGGGAGACCGCGAGCGGCGATATTTGGGTTCGCGTGAGTCGTTTCGAGCTGTTGTTCGTGGCATCCGTGCTGCATTCAAAAACTACCATGCGGCAGTTCAACCAGTCCTCCTTGACAAGGCATCAAATGCTGTGGCAACGGCACTCCTCATCGCGGGCCGTCTCATTGCACACGTGTTGTCTGTCTTCCTGCCAACAGCCGCACTGAAATTCCCCTCCGACACCCGAGAAACAAGTGGCTTTGTCTGGTCTGAAAACGGCTACCGCGAGCGATCTACCCACATCAAGACTATTGTCAGCCGATACGCGTCGAGGGGCTTCACGAGTAGCGGTATGTCGCCTTCAGATCGCTACGACGCGCACGGTCTTAGTTTGGCTGAAGAGATACTGCACCAAATCGGGGTGCCTTTTTTCGCTGACACGAACCTTGTTCAGCCGACCAGAGTCTGGGAACTCTTGGACGAGAACCCGAACGATGGCAGAAAGACCAAAGATGATGTCTCTCCTGCACCGGTGACACCGACACAGAACATTCGACGTGGTTTTGAGCGTATGGCAGAACTGCTGCGTGCAATAGATTGTATCATTCAACGCAATATATGCAGCGAGGTGGTGGCGCTCAGCATTCCAGTCACTCCCGATGCAGGCAAAAGTGTTGCATCTGGATGTGGTGGCAACAGCTGGATGTGGGCGAGAAGTTGTTCAGATGAACCTAGGACCACAGAGTCGTGCAGTAGCGGTCACCGCTTCACGTTTCAGTCAAGCCTCCTCATGGAAGCTGGTTCACTCGCAGTGTGGCTAGTAGAAGAGCATTCAGAGTTGCCATCGCAGATGTCACACCGCCCCTCTCTCTGGACCTTTGGGCGGCTACTGGGCTTTTTCGGAAAACGGCGCTTCATGGAACAAATGTGGGACTTCTGTTTGTCCAGTTACTGCGTGGTGCCCAAGTGCGTCCTTGCGCTTGGCATTGGCGACGAAATCCCCGAGCATCAAAGGAAAGGATGGGAGCACGTCTGCCGTCAGTACACTGTTTCTGTTGCGGTAATGGGGCCGTTGTTGAGTGTCGTGTCGGATCTGTCCGCATTCGGAGGCGATGTGTGCTCCCGCTTTTTCACCGACGCAGAAACAAAGAGCCCACAGAACCCGCTCTTCATCCGGAAAACGGACTCACCGGCGTCGTCTGTACTTTCTATCAACTCTGCCACTCACGAGGCCGATGACATGCACTCGCGGGGGAACACCTACGGTATGGGCAGCAGCGACAGCAAGGTCTCAACGCACTTTGCGGGGGAGGCGGCGATGCTGGGAAATCTGGAGATGCGCGCCAACGGTGTCTCCAGTCGCTCGGGGGCACGGTATGTAACAATGAGGGCGCGACGCCCGATCGCCGTGGGTGAAGAGCTCTGCTACGAGTCAGCCTCCATGTAATATTTGTGAAGGAAATGTCCGGTGCGACATCCCACTGAGACAGCGCACATCTCCATCAATTTTTTTTTGTTGTTGTTGTTTGGCCTTTCCCTTTGCACCTGTTTTCTCTGCGCAAAAACAAAAAAAGTAGGATTACTGGACGAAAGCAGAGAACAGAGAATGCGCATTGTGGCTCGTAGAGACTCCCTCAACGCCTATTCTCTTTTCTCTGCTTCCGTCCGTCCGTCTGCAGGTCTGTGTGTGTGTGTGTGTGTGTGTGTGTGGGCGGGCTTCAGCACGCATCTTTCAGTCCTGTTTGAGCATAATCTCCCTCTCCCTCCCTCCCTCCCCCGCCCCCTTTTTTTTTTTGTTAAATTGTTGTTGTTTCTTGTGTGCTTGTCTGTTCTTACACCACTGTCTTTGTTGAAGTTGCCGCTGCTTCTGCATCCGCCATTTCTCATTTCATTCAAACAATGGAAGAAGAAGAAAAAGTGTACTTCAATCGCACTACTCTCTGCGGTTGGTTGCCCCGACTCCTCGCCCAGTGAACACACGCAACGATGGACGGTTGAAGTACACAAGAGTCGGACAAAATAACCAACAGCCAGACGTGTAATATGAACACACATATGTGCTCTCGCACACACACACACACACACACACACGCATATGAATATATATATATATACCTTTGCATCTAATCACCTATCATTTTTTAAATCTCTTTCTTCAGGAATGTGTCTCGACATGCTTACGCATCATAAAACATGTATGTGCCGCTCAAGCCCCCATAAATCCATACACTATCAACAGTTTGACGCCCGAAACTACACTTGCTTCATTCCATTCCTCACTACAGTTGCTCTAATACTACACGCAAAGTACCCACACACACAAAAAAAAAAATAATAATTAAAAACTGCTTTCTTTTCTTCCTCCCCGTTGGATGTATCGTTGATTGCCGTGTGTTGTTCTGCGCTGATGCTGCTTGGTGTTTGTAGTGTGTCGCTGTGCTTTCTTGTTCCCCCTGACTTGCCCTGTCCTGCACGGGATTGCCAGGTCGTTGTTCTAGATTTTGGTTTGTAGCGACGATTGTAGCAAAGCCCCTTCCGCAATGAGAGCAGCAGGCGTGAACATGCGGTGGTGCCGACGGGGTTTTCTGATTTTGTGGATAGGAGCTGTGTTGGTGATCCTAGCGCTTGCTCTTGGCACCGAATCTGAATGGGAGAAGGGCGACGCATATCACGCGATAGGGGCGAAGAGGTGCGCGTCTTCCTGCGTTGAGGAAGAGCCTGAACTTCTTCCGTGGTGGCGGTCCGCCCTCGAGGCAAAGGCACACAGTGGCTCTCTACTGGAGGATTCTGCCTGCGATCGCCTCACGGCCCCCGACGGAAAAACAATGCAGCTGACGCCGATGTGCGCCGTGGGCGGCGACGCAGGGCTTGCCAGGCCGCGCTGCCTGAAACAAGAGGTGCTCCCATGGAGTGTGGCTGCAGCTGAAGGGAGGACCCGTGCGTGGTGCGTGAAGAGGGGCGCCCAGCCCAAGTGCTACGTGGAGAACATCATGTTCCGCGGGGGAACGTTTTTCACCTTTGGAGGGGAAAAGTTGAAAATGCCGAGTACGATGTTTGCTGCGGACGATGGGATTGGTCCGCTGGCGCGGTACCACGGCTACCATGGGAATCCAGTGCGTGAGATCGAGTCGGGAGCTGAACGACGCGGCTCTTCGCTCTTGAGTCATTGCAAGTACGTGATTAATAAGCCGACGGTGTTCATGTACCGCGTGAGTGGCCACTCGACGTTTCACGCGTGGAAGAATAACATTGGACCTTTATACGACACACTACATGACAATTTTGATTTGGGTGGCGGAGGCGATGGTCACCGTGTCTTTGGTGGTGAGGCACCGATAATCGTTGCACTTGATGACAAGCCGCAACACGGCCCAGGAAGACCTGCCTTGCTGGAGGCACTGCTGCAGCACTTCACGGATTCGCCGATAGTAAGGGCTTCTGAGCTCACCGAGTCGATATGTTTTGCTAGGGCGATTATCGGCATCAGCTCGCGGAAGTTCGACCAGAGAAGCCTGCGGCGTCTGTTGCTGCCAAATATCGCGCTGCAGCAGCGCCTCCAGTACCTACTCTCGCTGGGAGTCGGCGGGGAATACGCTGCTGCCATGCCCCGAAGCAGTGCAGCAGTACTACGGTGCCTGGTGCCACACCGCGGTAGGCGTCTCCCTTTCGTTGTTGACCGGTGGTTCAGTTGGAGTCTTCGGCGCTGGCAAAGGCTGCCGCGAAGACCGCGGGTGCTCTACCTCAGTCGTAACCACCCCAACATTACTCGTGGACGGAAGGTGGTGAATGAGGCAGACATCCTTCCCGCTCTCAAGAGTGCAGTACTGGCCTTGACGGGCGGGACACTTAAATGCACCTTCTTGGAGGAGATGCATTATGTGGATCAGGTCATGGAGATGTCAAGGACGAACATTCTCATTGCCCCCCATGGTGGTGGTATTGCCAACTGTATTTGGATGCCACCAGGCTCTGTGGTTGTAGAGTTCGTTGCCCCCGCCGGGGAGACGCTTCCGGCGATGTACCACGTGATGTGTGGCACGGCTGAGGGGAGAAGCGCATTGCCCATCAAACACATCTCATTTATTGCCGAGCAGGATCCCGCCGAGCTCGAGCCGGGCTTTGACGCGGCGAACACTGCATGGCGAGGCAACAAGAGACTTCTAAGCAATATTTGGATGCCGCAGGAAAGGCTTCTTAAGCATTTTGCAAGGGCCGTCAAATTGTACCACACGGCCTGGGCGATGGCTGGGGGCTACGAATGACGAGAAAAAGCTGGGTGCGGCGTGGCGTACCATATGGGGTATTCTCATGGCGGCAAACCATTTGCTGATCTGCCCTGTGGGGCAGTGCGTGTTCCGCATCTTCGGCGCACGGTGCCTATTCGCCCTTCTTTCATCCCCCCTTTTTTTTTCTTCTTCAGGAGCTTGCAAAAGGAAAGTGCAACAAGATGCAGTTAATGTACACGGGGGTCGTGAGTGCAAGCCACTGACTTTATTCCCCTTTACCTTCTCATTTCCCATCTCGCAAAAGTGCCCACACTATGCCACGGCTTCTCTGCGGATGACCTGACGCTCGTTGCCAGCCACAACAACCGAGACGTAATAAATACGGTTCTGCGAGAAGGCATCGATGTTGTGGCAGAGTGGGCGAAGGAACACTTCATGGAGGTGAATGCCGCCAAGGCGAAGTACACCTTCTTTGGCACCAGAGACAACATCCCCCCAACCCTCCCCAACGCCGGCACGCCGACAGACATGGAGTGATGCCCAAGAGAGTTGGGCATCACGTTCCGGAACAATCGCGGCACGAATATTCACGCGGCCAACCTGCAAAGGGCGATCAACCAACGCCTGCTCCGGTTGGCGGCGGTGTCGTCCTGCACGTGGAGGCCGAATGGAGAGACACACACACACTGCAAGCCTTCGGCCTGGCCCTTGCGCGAGCAAAGGCCATGCATGACATTGGGGTGTGGTGCTGGGGCGCATTCCCCACGCCTCGCTCAACTCTGGGCAGCGGCATTTGCGGAAGGCATGCAAGATCATCGCTGGCATCCCAAAGGGCAGCCACACAGAGGACGCACAGCTTGAGGCCAACCTGCAGCCACTGGGCAAAACAGTGCTGGTTCGCAGCCTCAAGTGCATGCTCAAGTGCGGGACGCCCACAGGAGAACAAAGAACAGACCAAAAACTCACCATTTGTATGCGATTGCTGTGACATTCGGCGCCCTGACGAGGACAGGTTTGCCCCCACCCGCCGCCGTAGGAACTACGGCAGCAACGCCGCGGTGGAGAGCAAGCCGCAACCACGACCCGCAGCAACGCCACGCCGCCCCATTTGCG
>JASANX010000942.1:3531-53114 GCA_030849745.1 Trypanosoma scelopori | reverse complement strand
CAGGCTGCGATGTCGCAGCACATCTTGGACCGCACTAACGCCATGCAAAAAGCACGCAAGGCATTCCTTGACGGCGCCCCCACTCGGGGGAGGCGACCGCTCGCATCTTCATTAGCCGTTTGGTAGCAACTGCAGTTTCCTGCATGTGTTTCCCCCGTCCCCTCTCCACGGCTGCAGCGTCATGCCGAGTATCTTTGGGTGGCGGACCTCCCGAATCGTCTGGCCCTGCACGGTGAGGCTGGGAGAGAGTATCCGCGCTTCGTGTCCGAGATCCCCACATGTTTTGCATGCGCGGAGGAGGGTAGTCCACTGCTGAGCTGCATCCCGGAGTTTGGAAGGGACTGCGTGCACCTCTCTCTTCTGATGGTCGAGAGCCATACGCCCGCCCCAGTCGCCCCAGCTAGAGTGTGGTGCGGGCGCTTGGCGCATGTCTTTCTCCCCTCCCCTCTGCAGACGCCGGACCCTGACGCCATGATGGAGTGGCAGGTGTCACCAGGAAAAAGTTTTTGCTTCTGTTTTACGCTTACTTGCAACTTCAAAGTGTATGTGTGGTTCTTTCCCCATCTCTGCGGAGGAAGGTGATGTAGCAGGGATGCTCGTCGTTGAGGATCGGCGTGCGCATGTGTCGGGCTGTGTGTGAGCGCTCCCACAATTTTTTCTTTTTTTTTTCTGGTTGCCCAATCCTCTTTCTCAGGCTTCTTTTGAGGATTATTATCAGGTATTTGTACTGCGCTACAGGAGCAAGTAAAGCTTTATTCCGGTGAACTGTGCGAAAACCCTCTCTAGAGTGCAAGTCGTGAAACAAAGGAAGCCCTTCCTCCACCTCTCAAAAAAAAAAAAAAAGATTGAGTACTTCATATGGAGCGTCATGAAGAGGTGGGTCTTGCACGTGCCGTGTGGTGGCTACGCGTTGTTCTACTTTGGTTGGCCGTCGCGTTCCTCGTGTTGTCTGCGGGGTGCTGCAAACGTCGTGCTTTGCGTGCCACACCGAGAGCTCTCTACTGCTCTCTCATTATTGCTATTTCCCTTGCTGTTGTCAGCTTACTGCGTGCGCTGTTTGAAGATGAGCATGTATGGCATAGTGAAGCCACATGGGTGAAGTGGCTGGGTGCGGTTTTGTGGTTCACGATAGTGATGCACACTGTGCACCGTGGTTATGTTTCCGACAGTGTTATGGCATCTCTGCTCCTACTCCACGTTTTAGCAGAGTGGGTGTGTGTGGCACTGCCCTTTATCTCGTCCGCTGTAGATGTTTTGGATGTCCTCGCCGATTTCTACCTCACAGCGCTGCACATTCTCGTTTTTATCACATTTGTTGGTTGGAACTGGTTGATGGTGAGTGACATTGCCACAATTTTTGGCTGGCATATTGCACGCAAGTCAGGCGCAGGAATGGAGGAAGATATGAGTGCTTCTTTTCATTGCAATGCTCTTCCACTGAGCCACGATCTATGCGTTGATGTGTCATCTGCAGAGGTGCGGCTTGACGGGCGACGCTCCGTCCTCCGTGCTCTTGGGAAGCGATGGGGTGCCGCGTATGTGATGCTTGCGCTGGTGCGTTTGTTGTACGACTTTGGAGGTCTCCTTCCAGCGTACCTTCTGCGTGATTTGGTTGACAATCTCATGCATGCACACTCCGCTGAAGGGAATAAAGGAGGCGAATTGGGGACATCTGTCGCTACTATTGCCTTGATTGCTGTCACCACCTTTATATGCACGTTTCTTCGAGTGCACTATAATCTGACGCTGAAGAAGATGGCGCTCTACAATCACGGTCTTCTGGCGGCTGAACTTTTCCGTTGTGCTCTTTGCCGCCGAAAGCATCAGTTTGGTGATAAGACTCAGGGGGATATTATGAATCACCTCTCGGTGGATGTGCAACGCGTTAGTGACGCGTTGCAAACGATCAACGATTTGTGGGCATTGCCACTTCAGCTGACGCTCGCCCTCTACCTTCTCTACATACAGATTTCCTTTGCTTTTTTGGCAGGAGTGACTATCACCCTGGTCCTTGTGCCTGTTAACATGTTGCTCGCTAAGTGTATCAAGCACATACAAACGGGTCTTTTGCGAGAGAACGATGAACGAGTTCTGACAATCACCGAAATTCTGAATAATATTGCGTATATAAAAATGTGTGGTTGGTCGAGACTTGCACAGCGCTGGATGGCTGCACCTCGAGGTCGATACATGTCATATCTTAGCTGGCTCAAATATCTGGACGCCTTTTGTGTTTTTTTCTGGGCAGTTACACCCACTCTTGTATCCTTGTTGACTTTCACCGCATTTATGTGGATGGGTGGAAAGTTAACACCGGGAAAGGCAATCACCGCCATCGCACTATTCGATTCTTTGATTATGCCGCTTAATGCGTATCCGTTTGTAATCAATGGTTTCGTGGAAGCGTATGTGTCGTGGAAACGCCTGCAACCGTTTTTGATGGTGACACATGATGCATGTGATTTTGGATTGTTGACTCCATCCATGTTTGACAATGCCCTTGATGCGAAAAGCCGCGGTGTCGCAAATGCAAGGAACGGGGCGGGAGAAGTGCAAAAGAGAGGTAAAAAGAAGAATGCAGATGATATATGGGGAGAAGAGGTGAAGGAGGGAGAGAGTGGTGACATGATGGTAATGGTGCAGGTGATGGGAGAAGAAGCGGGGGGGGATGTGGTGGACGTTGTGGTGTCTGAGGAACGGAAAAGAGAACTTCATAGCATGGGGGAGAAGCAGCCGCTGTTGCCGAGCGAACGACTGATGCACGGTACCCATCGGCTCGGCCAATTGCAGTCCATCAGCTTTTGCGATGCGCATGGAAGGAGCGATGGTGTTCTTTTTGACATTATGCATGGTAAGGTGGATGTCAACTCCCCCTGTAGTGATGTGGGTATACGTTCGCTGTTTTCGTTGCGCATTTGGGGGTTTAGGGCGGCTCGTGGTCAACTTATTGCTATTGTGGGACGCTCTGGTTCGGGTAAAAGCACATTTCTGAATGCTCTTGCCGGTGAATTCCCGATAACATTAGCTGCTGTTGCCTATGTTGCGCGGGCATCCATGGCCTATATTGAGCAACAGCCCTTTTTGATGGCGGGGACCCTTCGAGAGAACATTCTTTTTGGTCGCGCATACAATCCTGTACGATATAAAGCGGTGATTGATTCAGTGGCCCTCGTGGAGGATTTCCACCACCACCATATGCCAGATGGCGACAACAGCTTGGTGGGAGACCGTGGCAGGCGACTGAGTGGTGGCCAGAGGGTCCGTGTGGCGCTGGCCCGTGCATTGTACGAAGACAAGGAGGTATATCTCGTGGATGACATTCTTGGGTGCCTTGATACTACTGTGGCACGTCATGTTATAAAGGAGGCACTCCTCCGAGCAAAGAGGGCAGGTAGTTGTGTTATTGTTGCGACACACAATGAGGAACTTGTACAACATGCAGATTTCGTCTACATGTGTGCCGATGGACAAGTTTCCCTCTCTGAACCCGCAGCTACCGACACCATCGCACCAACAGCAGCAAAATCCTCACTGCTCATGTCGTCGTCGTCGTCGTCGTCATCATCCTCATCCCCATCCTCAGCATCGGTATTACAGTTGCCAAGGCAGGGGAGAGGACGAGAGGATGCCATTTCTGACAAAACGGGAAAGGAGGGGAAGACAAAGTTGCAGGCCAGCAGCTGTGTGGACGGCAAGGCAGTGGGGATGGGGGTCTCATCTTTGTTGTCGTCTGCGTCGTCGTCTTCATCCTCCTCTTCCTCCTCATCATCATCATCGCCATCAGCATTATTGTCGCTTGCTCTCGAAACATCCGAGTTTGGAGCGCTCGCATGGGGTACCATTGCGTGTTACATTAGCCGCATTGGCTGGGGATTGACAATACTCATTGTGGTCTCTGTCGCCACCATGCAAATGATGCGCAACGCCACTGATCAGTATATAGTTGTGTGGTCAAAAAGAGGTGACGATGACACAGCCGCGTTCCTGCGTATGCTGGGCATTCTCGCAGTGCTGAACATTGTCCTGGCGCTTTTGCGTGGATTCTGCTTTGCATTTGGTGGCCTGCGAGCGGCGAGAAGACTCCACGATGAGCTCCTGCAGCATGTGCTTTCTGCCACCTTTGCATTTTTCTCCAACACACCTCCTGGACGCATTATCAACAGGTTCTCTAATGACGTTTACATTATTGATGTCTCTTTGCCGTTCATCGCCAATATTCTACTGGCAAAGGCGTTTCTTCTGGTCGGCTCAGTTATCGTCATTCTTTTGAATTCTACTGGAATTATTACGTTGGCATTGTTCCCTTTTACACTGATCTACAAACACATTCAGCATCCCTACCGGCGTGTTTCACGAGAACTACGGCGATTAGAAGTTGTGTCTCGTGCACCGTTGCTCGATGCCATGCGCGATGCACTGGATGGCGGAGTGGCGATTCGCTGCTTTGGTGGGAGAGCTATACAGTCTCACCTGCAGCGCTCACGGGACTGCCTTGATTTATTTCTGCGTGCTCAGTACAACACGGTGCTTTTGAATGCGTGGTTTGATTTGCGACTGGAACTCGTGGGCGTTCTGCTGCTTGTTCTTGTCGGTGGTGTTGCCGTCTATTACCATGGAAGCTCCCATGCTCCGCTACTGGGACTCGCTCTGGCCTACGTGCAGCCCCTGACTTCGTATGTGGGCGCCGTCATCAGCGCATTCGCCTCTACGGAAAAGGAACTTATCAGTGTGGAACGGGTTCAGCAGTATTTTCATCTCCCATGTGAAGAAAATTCGGGAGATAACCAGATGCTCATGTCTCTCTATTCTTCGTGGCCTTCATTGGGGACCATTGAATTTACAGAGGTGTCGATGCGTCATGACGCATCTGGCCCACAGGTACTGCAGTGTATAAGTTTTCGTGTAGGTGCCAGAGAGAAGGTCGCCATTACAGGGAGAACTGGCGCTGGAAAGTCTTCTATTTTTGCCGCGTTGCTACGTCTTGTGCAACTTGAGCAGGGTCGGATTCTCATTGATGGATATGACATTTCTCAGTTGCCGTTGGAGATGCTTCGCACCCGCCTGGGTGTTCTACCACAGCACCCGTTTGTATTTCACGGCACACTCCGCGGAAACGTGGACCCTTTTGGCATTCATACAAACGAGGAGGTCTGTGCAGCCCTTGCGTGCGTTGAACTTGGGGATCTTGATATCCACCTGGAAATCTCTGGCACTGAAGCTATGAGCGGTGGGCAACGGCACAAAATCGGTGTGGCTCGCATCCTTCTTCAACACCCGCGCATTCTACTTTTGGATGAGCCCACGTCACAGTCGTGTGTTGTGGCGGAGTCGTTGCTTTGGCAGACGCTTGACACTCACATGAAAGACACAACAGTACTCTGCATAACACATAAGCTCTCACACATTGACCTTTTTGACCGCGTCATCGTGATTGACAAGGGCCGTGTCGTGAATAATAACACACCCGCCCGCCTTCGCCGCGACTGCGTGTGGCCCTTTGCTTCAAAGATGGACACAACACCGCACAAGTAGTAATGAAAGGAGCGAGATGTGTGGGTTGGTGACCAATGCACGTCAGGTTCATTTTTCTTCCCTTGTTGCAAGTCTGCATGCTTGTGTATGTGCATATACATATACGGTAGACGGGGTGAGAGTCGTTCTGTTGGAGGTGCAACGTTGTTTTGTTCCCGTTCTTGCCCTTGTTTCTGTTTTTTTTTTTTTTTTTTGCTTTATCCGCAGTGTGCAGAGGTCTGCGGCTCGCCTGCTGTACGAGACATGATCCAATCGCGGTATCGGCAGCTGGTCGTATTGACTGGCGCAGGCATCTCCGCAGAGTCGGGCATACCGACATTTCGTGACAAGAACGGACTCTGGGAAAACCAGCGTGTCGAGGATGTCGCGTGCCCCAGTGCATTTGTTCGCCAGCCGGAGCTTGTGCAGCGCTTCTACAACGAGCGGCGAAGGAAACTTCTCTCGACGGGTGTTGCACCTAACTTGGCGCACTTGGCTCTTGCCCAACTTCAACATGAATATATGCGCACTAGCGGCGACCGCGTTGTACTGATTACGCAGAACATTGACAATCTTCACGAACGCGCGGGATCCACCTCAGTGCTGCATATGCACGGGGAGCTGCTGAAGGTGCGATGCAGCGTAACCGGGCATGTGTTTGACTGGAAGGAGGATGTGATACATGGGCAAACCAAATGCGAGTGCTGCGGTGCTGTGAAGACACTACGACCACACATTGTGTGGTTCGACGAGATGCCTCTTCACATGGACGAGATCGCCACAGCACTGGAGAACGCCGACCTCTTCGTCGCCATTGGAACATCTGGCAATGTATATCCCGCCGCTGGCTTCGCCAAGCAGGCGAAGGCGAACGGTGCAAGGACGGTTGAGCTCAATTTGGAGCCATCTGTGAACTGCATTGACTTTGATGAATCAGTGTACGGCAACGCCGCGGTAATTGTGCCAACTTGGGTGAATAAGATGCTCTTGCATTCAAAAGTGTGATTGGACGGATTCTCCTTTTTTTTTCTTTGGGGGGGGGGGGGGGGGGTGGACGACAATGAGATTTTCTTTTTTTTTTTTTCTTCCGTTTGCTCTTCTTGTATGTGTGCGTGTGTGTTGACTGGTACGCCTGCTTTCTTTCAATTCTTCTTTTTGTTGTTGTTGTTCCCTTCTCCGTGGCTCGTCTGAAAGCAAAAAAAAAAAAACAGTCTGGAATAATAACGCGAGGAGCAGCAGCAGCAGGTAGAAGGGAAGGAAACGGAAACGAGAAGGAAGGAGGAGCATCCAGAAGAGATATTTTGTTGAAAACAACAGGTGCGATGGCATGCCGTGTAGCCATCCGCTACTTTGGTCTGGTGCTCATACTCACCATCTTCATCGCTTCGGGTCTCCAGAAGATTTCGAACCCGGCAGTCAGCGCAGCTCTCCTGGCTAAGAGCAATTTCCCAAAGATGTTGCAGATGGCGGGCGTGCAGTACCGTCTACGCGCGTCTGATTACACTGCAGTGATTCAGGCCACTGGGGCGGTATTTCTCGGTCTCTCTCTATTCATTCTACTGGGCGTGGGTCGCTGCTTCTTCGCCTTTGTGCTGGCAATCGCCACCACCATCATAACCATCGCGTTTCACCTAAACATGAAGGACCCGATGAACACGAGCGAAAACGATCTTTTCCACCTGATGAAGAACGTTTCAATCATTGGTGCTCTCCTGTTTGTCGCTGGAAGTGGGCAGCGGTCTCACAGCTACTCAAAGGCCCACCGCGAGGTGTATATCAAGAAGAAGGGTCAGTGAGTTGCGGTTGCCCGTGGCATTGAGTCACCCTCGCAACGTAGGTTTCCTTGATTAAACTCGTCTTGTTCCCTTTGAGATTCCCTCTTTCTTTCTTTCTGAAAGATGGATCTGGCATTTCCCATACAAACCCACGAAGCGAGTCACCCGCCGACATGCACCTTTCCAGCAAATGCGTCGGATGCCCTTCATGGTTAGTGTCGTTCCTGATGTGGGCGCAGTAGTCGGACGAAACACACCCACATCCACAGTATATATATATATATATATATATATATACATATATTAAACTAAAAGCAATGGAGGAGGAATGGGCGCAAAGGGCAATGAGGCAGAAATAAAATAAAGCATAAAGGAGGAATGTGAACAAAATTGGGCGCGGGGAGTAATAGAGATACTGAACATATATATATATATATATATATGCACGACGGGGGGGGGGGACTCTGCAGCAGCGGGAGCGGAGTGAGAGGGCAGGGCAAGGAGGAGGTGGTGGTGGTGGTGGTGGTGGTGAATGGCTCCCGCATCGTGGAACTGGAGGAGTTCTTTTTGAACCCCCCTTCCACCTCCCCTCTAAAGAAAAAAAAAAGGGAAAAAGAAGCACGCACAAAACAAAAGGAAAATAAAGGAAGAAGAATAGGCATCCTCAAACCCCTTTGCGAAAACAGGCCAACAACGAAGGACGAAGAAAAAAACAAGAAAAACCGTACGAAATGGGATGAAGACTTTAACACACATGCTCGAAGGGTGGAGGAATAAAGGGAGCAGGGAATAAAAGGGGGAGAGAAACCTGACCACAGCAATGAAAGGAGGAAGGGGCGGAGAGGCGATGGAGTGTCAACTCTGGATGTGCGCGTCTATGCATGAGGGGAATATCGAAGCTTGGCAGGAACCTCGGGCTCTGGAGAGTGCAGCTTATGTAATAAGGGAAAGGGAAGGGAGATGTTATCAGTCCTACCTGCGCGAGAGAGCTGAGGAGGGATCTTGAATGGGAACAGGGGTGAGGAGGAGAAGACGACTGGTGCCCCTGTACTTTCATTGGCTGTTTGTTCGGTGTTCTTCTTTGGTTTTGCTGCTCCCTCATTTTGTTGTTTCTTACGTATTTGTTTGCTGCACCGTCTCTCCGTTGCTGCGTTCGCCTCCAGGCGCCACTGGCGATACACCCACCTTCTATCTTCTTCTCGTTGTTGTTGTTGTCGTTGTTCTTCTTCTTCCTCTTCTGCTGCTGCGAAAGTTCGGTGTGAACCTGTACACGCCGTTTCATCCACGGTGAAAGCTGCAGAACAAGAGGAAGACCAAGAAGAAGAAGAAGAAGAAGAAGAAACCAACAAAGGGCTGACCAAAGAAAAGTGTGACAAGAAAAAGCGGACATACATCATGCTTATTAAGGTAAAGACGGTGAGCAACAAGGTGATCGAGGTTGCCTCACTCAACGATGAAAACACAATTGCTGAACTGAAGGAGAAGTTAGAGGAGTCTGAAGGCATTCCTGGAAAAATGATTCGTCTCGTGTATCTGGGGAAGCAGCTGGAGGATGAGAAGCGCATCAAGGACTATACAGTTGCACCCGGTGCAACGCTGCACATGGTGGTGGCTCTGCGGGCCGGTTTTTAATACCAAGAACTTGCAAGGGGGAAGCCTGGCACCCATGGATGAAAACTGGACGGGGCGGGGGGAGGGAAACTTAAAAACAGAAAACAAAAGGGGAAGTCAAGGTGGGGGAGAAAGTGAAAGAGTAATACATACACATAAATATACATAACAGGTTTGATTACAATTGCGTCATGGGATGTCTCTCTGCTATTCATCCCCCCTCCCCCACCCCATCCTCTCACATTTCCTAATCAGCGTCCATCTACTCTCTTCACCGCCCATCACCTCTTCAGCACACCAATTTCCGGGCTTTTTTTTTTCTTTTCTCACTACCACACCACTCCCTTTCTTGCTTCATGCGTTGTGTTCCTTCGTTGGTGTTTTTTTTTTTTTTGTTCTTGTTGTTCTGTTTTTTGAGTTTCGCTGCTTATCTTTTGTTGCTGTTGACTCCACATCTTTGGGTTTTTTTTTTCTCTTTTTCGTGGCGCTGACGGGGACGGGGATGCGTGTGCATGTCTGAGTCTTTGAGGGATTTACACCGTGGTGCCCCTCCGAACACGTGATAACCGAGTCTTGGGTCACTCACTCTGCAGCGAGGGACTGCCGGGGAAAGGGCGAGGGTGTGGAAAGGTGTCTGGGGATCTCGCGGGAACGTAAATTCAACTCGAGGAGGAGAACAATAACCACAGCTAGGGTTGGAAAGGAGGGGGCACAAGTAGTAAAAGTGAGTGTGCTGACACTGTTGATTTTTTTCTTTTCAAAGGAAAGGGGGGGGGGCTGCCATGTCGTTGTGGCCATTTCGAACGGGCAATGATGATCGCTTTCAGATCACCACCAGGGAGGAGACGATATATGACGCCATCAAGGGCGAGATGCCGCCGCACCGCTACGAGAGGGAGGTGGACAGCTATTTGGAATGGCGCTGGCGGCGGGGACTCCTGCAGAGTGTATTTCCCGTGACATGCTGCAGCATGCTCCTGGGATGTGTGATTGGCATTCGCCAGGCACGCACAGAGGGTCGTTACATTGGACGATACCGAGTTTTGTGGCGCTACAGCTCGACGTTTGCAGCCGTAGGGCTTTTAACGACTGTATTCCATCATTTGCTCGTGATGCGAAACAATTACCAGGATCGATTCTTCTATCCCATGATGGCTGGGACCTCTGGGTCTGTCGTGCTAACGATGGCGTCTCAGATGGGTACTGTTGGACAAGGCATGCTCGCTGGCTCCCTCGTCGGGGTGCTGTATACGATTGGATGCTACGGAATGGCATACTATCATACGCGGCGCATCAACATATTTCTACGCCAGCAGCAGACACAACAAGTGCCCGTACACAAGGTGTCACCTGAGCTGCAACGCATGTATAGGGCTTACCTCTACGACAACAGGCCACTGGAGGAGAAGGACTTCCTGAAGCGTCAGGCCCTGTTCTCTTCCATAGACGAGGAGGACACAAGACTGGATGCGAAAAGGGTTCTTCACAACATGACGCCAGAGGTGTTTGACTGGGTGAATTTTCCAGATTGGTGGCCACTGAAGGTTCCCCAGCAGACGGAAGAGGAGCGTATGATTTTTGAGCGTCAACGCGACGAAGAGGTGGAGCGACGAAAGCAACTCTTTATGGAGACTGAGGACGGCGCCCTGCTGAAGCGTGTCATGAGGGCGAAGAAATACCGAGATGCATAGTGGCGCTCGCAGCGGTAGGGGCAGCTGGAAGGGAAGCCAACGGGGTGAGAACAATGCAATGTGTCTCTCTGTTTGCTTTTCCTTCCTTTTTCTCTCTGTGCGTGTGTAGCTGATGATCTCACCGACAACGGCGTTTAATCCGCGGAAGTGCGACAGGCCTTTATAGATATGGGACATGTGCCACAAGTTTTATTCTACCCCCCATAATAAATTAATAATAATTATTATTATAATCTCGTTGCCGTTGCTGTTCTTTTATTGTCTTTTTTTTTGTTTGTTTGTTTGTTTCTTTTTCTTGTTTGCTTTTCGTTCTTGTGTGGTGTGCATTTAATGTTCTTCACACGTTGTGTGCTGTAGCGGAATATATATATATATATATATATATAATAAAAATAAAGGGTGTGTCTCTCTCTCTCTCTCTCTCTCTGTGTGTGTGTGGGTGTGGGTGTGGGTTTCTGCGCAGTCCTCTGGTCGACAAATATTTGACCGACCTCAGGGGTGTGCACATGGAATGATCATACATGGCAACAAATTTCGCTTCACACTGCAGCGCGTAAGTTCAAAGAGCGCCGTTTCCACTTCGTTGCACGGGACAGTGCGCGGTCAACACAACAATGGAAGTGATAACGCGGGTAAGTACAACGCCCCCAATGGCAGGGATAACTCGCCTTGTTTGGGCGGATACCTCAGGGGCGTGTACACTACCCTCAAGGGCGGTCGCAGAGCATATTACAGCCTTACGTCATTTGGCGCGCGCTGGGATCGCATTCAGCAGAACCTCGCAGTACTAGGTCGCACTTCCACAGGCAACACAGTGGTTCCCTACCACGATAGCGGTGAGGCCTTTCGCGTCATGTGGAATGCCGTGGACGAAGCCAAGCGAAGTGTGCTCTGGCAAACATACATATGCAAAGATGATCATGTCGGGCAAATGACAGTGGCCAAATTGGAAGCTGCACATTGGCGTGGATGCTATACGGAGTTGCTCTACGACTGCGGTGGAAACATCACTGGGCGACGCAGACTTGTTGGTGACCTCAAGCAATCTGGGGTCACCGTCATTGAGCACCGGCCTATACTAAAACATTTATTCCCGTATCTTCTGGGTGGGATGAAGTGGGAGCGCAGTCCTGCCATCCGCAACCACAGGAAGATTCTACTTTGTGACAACAGGATTGGATTCTGCGGTGGGCTGAACGTTGGTGATGAATACTGTGGCAGAAGTCAGGGTGGAAGTGGGAGATTTCGGGACACACATTGTTCCGTTATGGGTCCTGTTGTGGCGCACCTCCGTGAGGTGTATGAGGACACCAAGGCACCAAAGCCATGGAAGTGGAGTTGGACCCGTTGGCGTCAGATTGCATCGGCGACGGTGAGGCGTCGTCGCGAGGAGGGAAGAAGCGTAAAAAATAACATTTTGTTTCCCTCAAGATCTGTGCAGCAGCGGGGCAGAGTGTACCTGCGGCGACAGATGGAGAGGGCAGAGAAGGGTAGAGTGATGCTCATGGAGCGCATGCGATGGAGACGTCAGCGAGAGCGTCTTCAAAACTTTGTGCAATGGTATATGAAGGACGTTGGGGATGCGACACGGTGTAGTTCAGATCTCACACCGCAGTCAGACGAGAGGATTCTCAATGTCGCATCGGGAAATGGTGCTGGCGGAACATCAAGCGTTATGCAGCAAAGGATCGGACTGTGTCGGATGCGCACGCCATTCCGGGTCAAGGCTGTCTTTAATCGACGAATGGGTGCGAGAGGAGGTGCGGTGATGTCTCTGTCCGACACCGAGCCAATCCCGGAGGCTGAAGCATACGGTAAGACACATCTGGCCGTGACGCAGGTACTCTGCTGCAATCCGCATGCGCGGGACTGGTCCATTCCATACGCCCTATGGCAGGTGTCAAAAAACGCATACCGACGTCTATGGGTGACTACACCATATTACATGCCTCATCGAAAGCTGATGCGTTCCATTTTGGGTGCTGCTCGCCGAGGCGTTGATGTACGTATCCTTGCCGGAAGCAACCAAACCACCGATCCCTGGTTTATGTGGTACGCATCAAACTACATTACAGAACGACTTTTAAGAGCTGGCGTTCGCATCTACGAGTATAAGGGCAATCAGGTCATGCATGCCAAAACGGTGGTAGTGGATAGCATTTGGTCTTCTGTTGGAAGCTACAATTGGGACATGATGAGTAACAAGAACATGGAGGTGTGTGTATGCCATCTGGACTACAATCTGGCACGGGAAATGGAAAGGCAGTTTCTCGCTGATCTGGAGGTGAGCATTGAGGTGAAGTACGATGAGTACAAGCACCGTTCGTGGTGTCTTCGCTTTCTCTCGTGGTTCTTCTACGTGGGATTGCAGATTGCGGAGAAGCTGACGTTTCACACCTTCTGGGACGCCGATCTGTCTTCCAGAATTGACGGCTTGGACTGACGGACAGGACCGGAAATTGAATGAATAGAAAGAAGAACAAACCCCCCCCCCCCCCCCACCGCAAAAAAAAAAAAAAACACGAAAGAAAACCACACTTCCCACCACTACCACACGCACACATCGACAAATGCGATACGTATATTATCATTTCTGCATACGACTCTCTTTCTCTCTGTTTGTGTGTTTTGCCCTTTTTTTTTTTTTGTTTGATTGTTTCACCCATAACTAAAGACACGCACAGATTTTATCCCTCCCTAGCAGCACACAAAAGGCACAGAGGCAGAGGGAGAGGCAGACAAGGCATTGATCCTTAGGGTCTGGGGTGTGGGGTGGGGGGTGGGGGGGTCCCTGCAGCATAAGATAGATAAACATATTTATATATTTATATATAACAGTAGCGCACCGGCTGCAGTTGGACGGGGAGATTTGGTGGCAGAGAAAGAACGAGAGACGGACTAGTGTATCGGAATGGTAAACCACTTCGGGGGGAGCAACTTCATTGTGCACTTTTTGCAGGAATCTGGCTGTGGAAGTGTGGTCGATAGAGTGCATATGCTGCTGCTGGATCCAACGATGCATCTAACGCGTGATCTGCGCAATCTTCTTGTCACGAGACAATTGTCTCCGGAGTGCCGTGTTGCTTCTGATCAGCTCTTTGAGGCCATTAGGCAAGCCATCGCAGAAATGTCGGCGGTCAATGAGGATTGCGTACATATCACAGGTGTGCGCAGTACCCTTGACGTGATGCGCTACGGCAGCCATGCGAGTGGCACAGCTCTCGATGGCTCAGCACTAGACATCACTGTCATAAAGCTCGGGGGTTTGAGTGTTCGCTACTCGTTGCGTCCGCTTGCGAAGGACTCACAGAGCGCGCAGGTGGTGGAGGGACTGGTAGGGATTCGTGTGGTTGGCACAGAGATGAGTGTTGTTCTTACATACCCTCTGTGCTCCTCCCTGGCGCTGCCATTACTCCAAGAGGGTCAGTTGCTCGAGAGAATCGGAGTTAGCCTTGCGGAATCGCTGCATTTGCAGGAAAGGGATGATTGTCCAGAGGAAAGCGTGGCGCCGAGACTCCACCTCTATTCTTCACAAGACGCCATGGAAGTTAATGTCACCGTCAACCAGCTGGACGCTATGGAGGCATCAGACCTGCTGCGTGAGTTTCTGAAAAACAATGAGTTTGTGGTGCCCGTGATTATTTTCATTAAGTCAACGTTAAAGCAGTTTGAAGTGCACCCCTCACAACTTACCCCTTACGTGGCAACACTGATGATTGTGGCGTTCTCCAGGTACTGTTCACATGTGCACCCACTTAGCAGCGCCCAATATTACCCATATCAACGCGATGCAGTGGAGTCGGGTTATCTGCTCTTTTCGTTTCTCAGCTTCTTTAGCCCACCGCCACGCGGACAGTTCGACCCAAAGCGGATGCGCCTTGTGCCCTCTCACTCGCAGGGCATACTTTACGATGCTCACACGCAGCAACAACAACAACAACAACAAGAGCAGGAGCAGGAGCATTTGTCAGTATCAAAATTGCCTGAATGCTGGTGGGTGACAGACTTAACGAGATGCGGGCATAACGCTGCCGGGTCATGTGTGGCAATTCACCAGTGTCGCCATCTGTTCGAGTGCATTCTCACCCGCCTGCTTCGTGATTACATTGGTGACGTGCTCTGTCTTCCTGCCGTCGGACCTCTCGGTGCTCCAGTGGGTCAATTGGTGTGATGGGGGACGCTGATGCATTCAAGGTGACGGAGCGTACACTCTCTCACAGTAGCCTCTCCTCATCCCTCCAGGTGCAGGACTGGTGGGGGACAAGAGGCAGTCTTCGTCATGAAAAACACAACCCTCCTCTTCCTTCTCTTCTAAAACCTTGTTTGTTTGTTTGTGGTCAACTCTCTTTTTTTTTTTTTTGTAAAAAGTCCCCCCCCCCCTCCTTTTTTTTTTTTCTCTCTTTTGGCCATTGCTTTTGCTCGTTCATTCGTAGAAGCATGGGCATGAAGCGGTTGATGGGGAGGCTCACCAATGCCTTTTCCCTGCCCTCTCAATCACAGTACACACTTGTCTCTTATTACCATTACTATTATTTATTTATTATTATTACTTCCCTCTTCATTTTACTGGATTTAATTGGGGTGGGGGTTTTGTATGTATATTGTGCTATTTAAGAGGGCTTGAAAACCTTATTTTCTCTCTTGTTGCATGAAATGTTCACAATCTGTGTTTTATGCTCTGGGGTGAGATTTATTTTTCACTCTCTTTGCATTCGCTCCCTCTCTCTATTTCATTTTTTTTTTGTTTGTTTGTTTGTTGTTGTTGTTGTTGCTGGATCTCTTGCTTCCTGGCCTCACAATGGCTGTATGTATCTTTTGTTCCCCCAAGACTGTGTGTGTGTGTGTGCGGGTGAATAGGATGCGGCGAAGTCGGTTGTGCTGTGTCACTGGTATCCTGCGAAGAGCACATGGTGCTTCCTTCTCACGGTCACTTTGCTGTTGCCACACCTCACGGAGCGTTGCAACGAGACAATACAACGTGATGAGAGAAGACGAACCGCGTATGGTGTCCTGCAGCACGGGGACGGGAACAGTGACAGCGAAAGCAGGAGAGCCGACGGAAAACGTGGGTTGGGACGACAACACTCTCGCTGAGGACATTGGTGGTGTTCTGCACTCGCTACTCCTGGAAAGGCCAAAAACGGGGAGGGGGCCAAATGCAGACGATAATGGTGATGTGTCGACCACGTTACCTGTTCATCTCCTCTTCCGCGCATTAGGGCCGCCACTGCGCGTTCAGCTGCAGAACTCCTCTTTTGGAGCGCTTGCAAAAGCACTGCAAAGCAAGCCGGAGTGGTTTATTCTCTGCGATGGCAGCACCAGTGTGGGTCTTACAGATGCAGGTTGGTTGAAATACAACGGAGATTGTAAAGGGACTCCCATTTGCAAGGATTCTCTTGGCAAATACCTTCCTGCCGAAAGAAAAGGAATAATTTCTTCCTCGAAACGATCTGTCTTGGTTCGTGGGGCGTTTGTGACAACACCCGTAGACGTTTCAACCGCCCCGCTCACATCGGAGGACGTGAGGAAATGGAGGCTTAACCGACTCATATTACCGCTCAATTTGCACTTTCTCCTTGACAGGGAGCCTGTGACGCTCTTTCCACGGGGTCCGAAGCCACAGCCGCTCTCGTCTGAACTGGCGGAGGTCGATGCTCTGTACAGTGCAAAGGGTTTCTTTCCGCCTTGTGAAGTGGCGGCTGCCTTTGTGCATATCACACCAACTTTTTTTGTGGAAACGCGTCACGTGCTTAATGCCATGTCCCCAGATGTGGCGCAATGCTTGGAGAGGTGTATTTCAAAGGACCGTGTCGTTGACAACTTTTTTAAAAAGTATCCCATGATATTTAAGCTTAAAACCGGCAAATTTCAAAAGGCAGTAGTGAAGCTGGATGCTCAATTTGAATTTATTCGCAATTACCCGGGCTTCGGAAGAGCTGATCGTTCCATGCGACAATTCAATCAGGAGTACCGGGCAACAGTCGGGGGAGTAGTGTCCCGCCCGCCGACATCCTCCTCGTCGTCATTGTCGTCACCGAATGAGCTTGGCGCGTGCGGACAGCAAACAAAGACACACATTGACGTCAGGATATTTGAAATCCTTGTCCGAAACCTTCCGCGCGTTCCGACGGATCCAGCATTGTCTAGCGAAGAACTTTTGGAAAAGCGCTGTCGTCCCTTTCCCTTGGTTGGATGGATTGATAATTTTCCTCAGGAGGACATTGATACATTGAACAGTGTGCCGCAGCAGCGAGTGCTGACGCTGTTGACACGCTATGTACGCATCTTTCAAATGATGTGTCATGGTGAGGACACCAACTTGTTCACTGAGCATGCGAATCTGGAGATTGCCAGGAGGAAATCAAGGGGCAAAATGCGTCCGTGCCATGAAGACAAGGGAGGCGATGCATGTGACGCACCCTCATCTTCCCCCGATGCTGCGGGAATGGTCGTGGAAAGTGCTCTCCACGACGATGTCCCACTTCCAAGGGGAGACGTCGTTGCAGCTCTGGAGGAGAAGGCAGGGAAATCAAACCTGCCCTGCACGGATGTGGAGCAACGTGAGGCGGCATTAGCCGGCGCCTTGCGAGACGACTTGATAGGCCTGGATGATATTCTTAGCGGCAGCACAGATCCAAGTGCTAATACTGCTACTGCTACTGCAGCATCACAGATGAGTGCTTGCCCAGACACTGGATTGAAGGAGGATGTGGAAGAAATGGATGTCATTGAGGGAACGGAGGAGCGGGAGCGGGAGCGGGAGGGGGAGGGAGTCGATTTGTGCAACTTGGATGGTGAATTTGGGAGAGATGCAAAGGGGGGGAACCCTTGTAGTGTGCAGCATGCACCCACTGATGATAAATGTAGCGGCCCATACATTCCCTCGCGTTACGACATCATTTATTTGCGCAGGATTCCAAAACATATTGCGCCGCGGAGCCTGAGTGATTACAATGCCGCCAGCTCGCCAGAGCCAGAATTGCTTCAGCATATTGCCTCGTTTCTCAACCCACCTCCCTCCATATTGGATGCTCAGCGTGCAAAGGCTCAGCCTTTGGCGTCACGTACTTTTGTTCGTTTTGCTAGCAAAGTTACTGCCGGTCCGTGGCGATGGGTCCCCATTCAGCGCATCTATGCTTCCCTAAGCAAAGAACAAAAGCGACTTCTTCGGCCGTATAAAGGTTTGGTACACTTTATGCGGCTTCATGGCGAGATATTTGAACTTAGTGGGGACTTTATGCACGTTATCGCGCATGACCCAGAAGGACAAATCCCACCTTTTGTACCGACGCAGACAGTGTTTAATAGCGAGGAACGTGTCCTCCTTCCACCGACAATGGATGACGATGAGAACTCCAAGGCTGCGCTGATTGGTGACGCAGAACGGAACAAGTTCAAGGGAATTCTTGGGGCTAGTCAAATACCGACAGACCGGCAACAGTTGCTGCTACTTGATCCGTTGAATCCCGTACTTGACCACGAGGTTCTGTGCGAGGAGGTTTCCCTCCTCATGCCAGACCACCCTGTTTCACTACACCAGCTTATGTCTCACTTACCACCGATCCTGAAAGCGGCTTTGTCTGTCCGTCACCGGAATAACTTCAAGACAAGCAAACATCTTACAGTTTGGATGGACAACAATCGTATGATGCTGCAGAAAAGTAAACTGGCCTCACCGGAGTCTGCCATGATAAGTGAGGAGTCCATCCCTGTTGAGGACGCTATTGAATGTGTGCGAGAGGTGGTGCCTGATGAGGGTGTGATGTTTCTTCATCTGCAGCGCATGCTCCCCAGTTCGGCCAAACGAACCTTGAGAGAGCACTTTGGAGACGTTTACAATGCCCTACTCGGGTACCCACAGTACTTTTACCTTAAGAAGGATGAGGCAGATCGATTTAACAGTGTGCTGTTTCTCGTCGAGCGCCTTCAGGAAGAGCAATGACAATTTCTCGCTCGTTTCCCTACTTTCTCCGTCCCTGCCGGGTTTTGTGTGGTTTCCCCTCTGCGCATTCCCCGCCCCCTCGCCCCCCTTTTGTTTGTTTGTTTGTTACACACACACGCGCACACAAGCAAACAAACAAATACACCTCTGTACATTCCACTTGTCTGCGTCAATCATGATTTTATGGCCGTATATATGTATGTATATATATATATATATATATATATATATATTTGCACCTTCTATTCTTATTTATTAGTGAATGCGTCTCTGCTGTAAGCGTGCGTGATGAGTGAAGCAATGGATAATGTCGTTGGGGTGCCGTACCTGCACTTGCGGCATGTCCCTCAGCAGGCAGTCTCCGTGTTTCCCTTTTTAGCCCCTTGCTCGCGAGCACCACTCTTCCCTCGGGTGTATGCCGCGTCATTGGGGTTTGAATACATGCACGTGGCGGATTTGGCACCGTCTACGCCTTTTCCTGATTTAGACTTTGATGTGCAACCGCTTTTTATCGTTGTAGGATACCGAGGTATATTGTGTGGACGTGTGACCAAAGTTCGCGAGGCGATGGAGCCTTCCACTAGCGGCGAGGTCATGGAGGCACAGGACGCGGATGACGCGTTGTGGGACTCAACGATGCTGCCGTTCCGTGATGATGACACACTTCACCCCACGTTGGGATCCCTTCTCAGCATCATCACGGTGGAAGGTGATCCATCATGGTTCCTTTTTGTGAACGGAGAGAATCAGGAGGAGCAGTGCGAGCGTATATTAGCTGTCCGGGTGGTGCGAGTGCCTGTTGTGGCAGAGGCGTGGCGCTTGTATCGGGCCTTGATGGCTCTGGTGTGTCACCACCTCGGTGCATCGGCAATCGAAGACTTGTGCCGCAGAATGTCCTCACTGGAGGAATTCTTTACCGTGGCACGAGGTTATTCGCGCGACAAATATAACTGCACGATGAGCAGCCCCAGGACTGCCTGGGGTCATTCACTTTCAACATGCTTTACATCTGAGCAATACAAGCATCTCGCGGATCAACTGATATCGAAGCAGCTGAAATCTGTCTTGAATACCATGGTGCCGATTTTTGCGGATATCAAGTCGTCTACAGAAGGAGGAGCAGGAGGAGGAGGCAACAACGACAACACCAAGAGCAATGAAGCTTGGTCAGCACTATTGGCGAAGGGATTTGAATCGGCTCGCCAGACGGGAGGGAGTGACGACGACGACGACGACAACATTGTGTCTTCTTTTCCTCCATCACTGCAAGCTGCCTTTGCAACTCTCCGTGATGATGTGAAACAAAGGCGTGCATGGCTTGCACACGAGCAGCAGCAATATGTCAGATTAGCAGAGGCAGCGAAGCGCAAAGAGGAAGAACGGCGCACAGTGCTGCAGGAACTTGAGACAGTCCGGGCGCAGCATGCGGCAACGGTGCACGAGGGAAACAAACTGATGGCTTACCTCGCACTGGAGGAGCGTAGGTGGAACACGCTTGCCACGGCGAGGGAAGAGGAGAGACGCAAAGAGGAAGAGCGTCTGGATGCGTTGAGGTGGGAGTACAAAAAACGTCTTGAAGAGAGCTTGCAGGAATTGGAGGAGTTACGTGCCGCCAAGTCATTGGCAGTTTCGGAAGAAGCGATGCGAGCGGCGGCAAGGGACAAGGCTTTGCGGGCCTTACACGCTGAGCGGAGCGAACTCGTGAAGGGGGTGCAGATGCTGAACGAACACCTGATAGAAATGAGTGGAAGGCGCACAAAAGTCGCCGTGAAATGTAGTGCAAAGAGGGAGGATGCGTGTGGCCACTGCAACAATCACGCGCTACACGAGGCACGTGCTCAGCATGTGGCACTACAACGGGTGTTACGCAAGTTGAATTGTGAGGTGGAGGAGGAGAGGAAGAAAGAGGAGGAGTTGATAGGCGACATGCAGGGCTTCAACGTGGACGTTAATGAACTCGAAAAGCGAAAAATTCTACTCAAACTTGAGTGCAGTCTGCTTGCCGACACCACCGCGGCTATGCAACGCAGCCTGCAGGCCCAGAGGGATGCGCTTAGTAAAGAACGGGAGACAATGATGGCTGAGAGGGAACAAATTCCAAGACGCCTCTTCTTGCAGCAGGAGCGTACGCGGAGGTCTCGTATCGCAAAGGAAGAAGCCGCAGCACTTCTCGTCCGACTCAAGTCAAATATCGCCATGTGAGTGCATCTTTTCACACGCATACTTGTTTTTTTTTTCTTTTTTTTGCCTTTGTTTATTCGCATTGTTTATCTCCTTCTGGCGCGTGTTGTTTTTATTTTTAATTTTTTATTTGTCTCCGCTCAGGTCAAATTACTTCAATGCATGTATTTGGTGTAACATGTGCAGTGCCATGCGCGTATTGTACATGACGATCGGCAACACTTATACGCCGAGATGAATCCACCTCCTCTGACCAGATTTTTCTGGTTTCTCTTTCCTCTTTTGTTTTATTGGCATAAAGGCAACAACAAGAACAACATCCCCTCGCCCTGACGAAACGAGAAGGAAAAAGAAAGGGAAGGAGGAAGAGAAGCAGGTGGTGTTTGTTTACTGTGATATTAATAGTAGTTGTTTAATTAGTTACTGCGGAAGGGTACATGAGGAAGACGCTGAATCCCAACGCCGGGGAGTTTTGCCCAGGTGGTGATGTTGGCGTTGCCGCGTCACGCAAATGGGGCAACTCTTCGTTTCAAGGTGCCTATCTGCCTGCATCGTGTTCTGATGAACGCGAACCCACCGATGCCAGTGACGAGACACCACCTGCCAAAGCGTTCTCTTCCTTCACAGATGGCAGCGCAGAGATGCATTATTTCGTGCCGGTCATACGGTCACTACTGCAGTGTCGAACCGCATTCTACGAGCATGCCAGATTTGGTGGGTGGAAACAGTTGGAGTTTGAGCGTCTTCTGCGCCGTTGCTTCTTCGCTATGCATGCGAAGAATGAGCTGAGCATTTCTTCAACTTCTCCATGCGGCCGATACGGACCTTTCTGGTTGTCCTATTCACCAATGTATTTTCTAATGGCGCATGATGTTGTGCAGGAGATCGAGTTCGGCACCCCCTCCCCTGCTGGTGGAGCCGCATTGAGTGTCTATTCCAACTCGGGTGTGGACGCAAGGAAGACGTTTCTGAAGCGTGAGCAACTTCGTGAGGCATACCTTGTGAACGTTTCATCCATCGTTCCATGTACGCTACGCAGGGAGCTGGCGTGCCGTGCGAGGCGTGAGAGCGCGGCATCCAGCAGTGATGTGAAGAATGCCGTCATGTATGCCTTGGACATATTTTTTTTCTTTGTTCGATTACAGTTTCTTCAATTTCTCGACGACGCTGGAGGCCCAAGTTATTCTGCATGCGTTCAGAATCTGACCGAAATGCGTGAGCACCTTCTCAGATCAGAGGTGGCCAATTCGTTTCTTAATGTGGTGCTTGTACTGGTACTAGTGTCAACTTTTCATCTCGCGTCGGCGCAGCGTGCGATGGAAACTGCCACGTCTGAGGCGGTGTTGACACGTCTCACAGTGCAGTATTTGCTGTGCGCATATTTCCCCGCTTTGGTGGTGGCATTCCTTGCCGGATCGCCGCTGCAGTCCATGGAGGAGTTACGACGTTCATTTATTTCGACAAAACCAGTCGAGTGTCTACCAGTACTCCAAAGTTGCCCAGCGGGTACTGCTGCGGTCCGGGAATTGATTTCATACAACAATAAAACAGCAATGCTCTGGAGTGTAACAATGAATGAAGTGGTGAGGTCTGTTCTGCGTCACATTACGACTCATGTTGACTGTGCTATGGGGGACAGTGCTCCTCTGGCTGCATGGGAGTACATGGCACTCGATAAACGCCTGCACGCGCGCCACCCCACAGCACTGAGTTACCTATTGAATCTGGCTGGCCATGTGCTGCAGAAGGATTCCCCGAGGCTGCAGCAACACTGTAGTGAGAGTTCAAAGTCGGAGGAGTTTCATCGAATGGCATTGGCAGCTGCCTCTGCGTCGTCTGGCGGTGAGTATGAGACCGTCTTCTTTAGCCTTCTGGCTCTGGCCAACATGGAGTGTTTTGGTGCGACAGAATTGTCACATCTCTTTGCTGCGCTGGAGAGTGTGTGTGGCGTGGACAGTTCCTCGTGTGCTTTCCACGCCTTTCTATCGTCTACATCATGTGCATCACTTGGTCCTGCAGCACGAGAGCTGTTAGATGTACTCGCCGCGCTCATGCGGTGTGGTACACCGCTCCAGATGCAAGCTGTTGGCGAAGTCAAGAACATTGTTGACGGGCGCCACGCGTCTCTACTGGCATGCGCACCACCACCACCACCACCACCACAACTGTTGTCTCCCCTCCCGATCGCAAGAGTGCCAATGGGACGTACGCACAGTTCTTAAAACTGGAAGAAGAAGAAGAAGAACACACACACACAAAAAAAAAAAAAAAAGACAAGAAGCAACAAGTGATAAACTGCAGTGCCGGGAAGAGGAGTTTCTTTCTTTTTTTTTTAGTTCTTTTCAAAGTCGCGCTCTTTGTCGTTCCTTTACAGTTTGTTCTCGAACAATGTGACCAGCGGGGAACAGGAATGGCAACAAAACACTGGCAGGGGCTGACTTTTTGCTTATCTCTCTCTCTCTTTCTCTCTCTCATATATATATATATATATATATATATATATATATATATCCCAATGGAGGCGCGCAGGCACGTTGCACAAAAGGAAAAAAAAAGAAAGACAAACATCTTGCTGCACCTCCTATCACATACATCAATCTCTCGCCCCCCTCTCCCCGTTTCTTTCTTCATCTCTTACATATGTATGTGTGTTTGTGTCTGCACTCACGCAGACCTGTACACGTATATTTTTATATGTTGCTCTTTATATGTGTCGCCATCTCTGTGCGTGTGAGTCTGAGTGTCTGAGTGTCTGTGAGTGGGTGAGAGAGCGTGAACGGGGAAGTGGCGGCTCCGTTACGTCTTGTGCTTACCGTTTAGTTTCTTTTCTTTTCTTTCTGTCCTCCTGTGAGGGCTCTAAGGTGTGGGGGGGAGGGTGCATACTGTTTATCGCTGAGAGCTTTCGCACATGCCGCCAAAGCTCACGCCCCTCCCGCGCAAGTCGAATGTTCTCCCGCCTCCGGCGTGTGGCGATGAGGACATCAGATTGGGAAACATACGCGTCGGTCCCAATGGTGTGGAGTTCACCGGGGAAGGGGACCTGCACGTCCCACGTCAGGATCTCTCCTTTGACACGCTGAGAGAGGTACACTGTCTGGGGAAGGGCATGCAGGGGAACGTCAGCAAGTATGTCAGCATCACTGACAACCACGAGTACGCAGTGAAGCGCCTTCGCATTCCAAGCACCGCAGACAAGAAAAACAAGCTCACTGTCGCAGGTGAGCTGCGCAACATATTCTCTCAAAAGGCCAATGCATACACCGTTGTGCTTTACAACGCCTTCTATCGGGAT
Organism: Trypanosoma scelopori; assembly: GCA_030849745.1. Taxonomy (NCBI): domain Eukaryota; phylum Euglenozoa; class Kinetoplastea; order Trypanosomatida; family Trypanosomatidae; genus Trypanosoma; species Trypanosoma scelopori. Next base: position 29,111 of record JASANX010000942.1, on the reverse strand, counting down.
GGAACTCTCTCACTTGTCATGGAATACATGGACTGGGGAAATCTTGAGGAACTTATTAGCCTCTGTCCCAAAATACCGGAGCCAGCAAGTGCATACATAGCCTCGCAGATCCTGCATGCACTGACAATCCTTCACACAAAGGCAAGTCACCACACGGAAACAGATCTTAAAGGTCGCCGTCAGATTCACCGCGACATCAAACCGGCCAATGTGATGTTGTCTAGAAATGGCACCGTGAAGCTCACAGATTTTGGCATCGCCGCAAGTGCTGAAACCATCGGTGTCAACTCCTTTGTGGGCACAGTTACGTATATGAGCCCAGAGCGCATCCGGGGACGTACGTACAGTACGCCAAGCGACATATGGAGTGTAGGGGTGCTCATTGCCCAGCTGCTTCTCGGGCGATTTCCGTTCCCCGCCGCAGAGAAGGGCTTCATGAATCTTTTGCATCAGATCACGGAGTGTCGATCATTTGCTTTAGTCTCCGAATGTGGGTGCTCCCACGAGGCGGAGGATTGTATCAACCGCTGCCTGCAGCAGAACCCAGAGGAACGCAGCAGCGCGTCGGAACTGCTGCAGCATGAGTGGATCGTCAAAAACGGTTCAAGTGGGAAGGATGTTCTTACGGAGCTGTTGTCCGACCTGGGCGACCGCTTATCCTAAGGCACGCAAAACCTTCATCGTTCTGGAGGAAGAGGAAGAAACGACAAGTGAAAAAAAAAAAAAAAAGAAGAAAAAGTGCAAGGGCCGGATGTGGAAAGTTACCACTGCCACTTCTTCTTCTTCTTTCTCCCCTGACTGCTGCGTGTCGGGTTACATTTTCAAAGCGAACGGATGACGTGGAAGGTATGTAAGTAGTGAAGTTTGAGAGGGAAAACACCATTTCTCCAATGGTATTTTTGTTTTTGTTTTTGCGTTTGTCGTACTCTTCTTCGTCTTATTGCCATGAATCTTTGGGCTTAACACACTCACAGGAAGGAAGGCAGAGGCGTGGTGGTGGTGGTGAATTTTTTTTTTCTTTTCAAAACAAAACAAAAAAAAAAAAACAATGCACCGGTCAGATCAATTCCTCAAGAACTTTTCTCGCGATGCCAAATCGAAGGCGACCGCTGCAAGCACCCTGCATTTTTCTGCAGATGTGGCTCTTGCTACCGTATTGAACGATAAATACGGGGATATGCGGAAAGTTTCTGTGAATAGTCGCAACCAATCGTCAAAGCGAGCCATGATGGGTAGATGCAGGGGATCCAGCTCGGCACATGGCCATCATTCCTCTACAGCTCGTGCTGGTTTTGGAGAAAGTAATATCATGGAACCAGTACGCATGCTTCACCAGTGCATCCGCTACTTCGCCAGCCACCCGGAAATATACGGGGGTAACATCCGCGCCCTGCTGGATCGTGAACTCATGTATGTAATGCGTATGAAGGCCTCTGAGACTGCCCTCGTGAGTCCAGGCATGGTTCCCGTTCTCGACACCCCGCTTCCCCCCATCATGAAAGCGAAGGGGGAAGGCAGCAAGCTGCAGCACCCAAAACTCAGTAAATGTTCCGGCTGGATGGTCTCTCCAAGTTCTATTGACGCGGCTCTCTCCACCGGAACGCTTGTGCGGCCCGAGGGGGTGTTTGGTTTTGGTGGGACAAGCTTTGTGGAGGCCACACCGGGATTCTTATCCTTATTTGATGGTGACTCTCGCCAAGTGAACCTCCCTGATTCTCGACAGCTAATTGATGCATCACAAATAGTAGATGACGCCATTGATGGTGAAGGTGAAATATTTTTAGACCATTCGCCTCCCGAGCTTCGGTCTGTGAAGAATTCAGAGGATACGGAGGAGGACTCTCACTCGCGTGATGGCTTGCAACCACGTCTTGTCCGGGGTGACATCCGACGGGCACTAAACGTTGTATCCTCAGCTTCCTCCCATACACTCAGTGATGCTGGTACAAAAGTTCTTATTGATGGGGCAGGCTACGAGGTGGCGTTCCTCCGGAATCAACTGCAACAAGTAGAAGCCGCGTACAACTCTAGATGTATTCAACTACATGAACTTCAAGAGGAGAATAGACGCAATATATCTAAATTGCAGGATGAGGAGAGAGAGTTGGAGCAGTACAAGGCAAAAATACATGAGATGCGGCTGCAGATGGACTGCATGAAGCGTGAGCTCGATGCGTGGAAGCAGCACGCTAGCGAGCTTAATCTGCGTAGTGAAGGTAAGACGTCGCAAGATTCTTCTGACATGTCTCGCCGCATGCAGGCTGTGCAGTTTAGTGAAGCGAAGCGAGAACTGGCTCACATATCACGTCTCTGGCGCGAGACAGAAAAGTCACTGCAAGAAACAAGGCGTTCCCTGGAAAGCGCTGAGAAGGAGACACAAGTCTCGCAGGGGTACCTCGAGGATGCGTTCCACCTAATTGAGCGGTTGGAGCGGCGCATTGAGCGGCGAGAGAACTTCATTGAAGCACAAAAGAGACGCCAAGCCTCGCAGGAGGAGAAATACACAAAGCTTATGTGGTGTCTGCAGGAGCTACAGGTGATGAAAGGTGTACACTCCTATGTGGACCTTCTCCTCTCTGAGGATCCAATCTGGTTTCTGTTTCTCTTTGTGCGACTTCAACGACGCTTCATGAGCTTTTCGCACCTGGATGAGCCCACACCAAGCAACCCGGGTCCTCTCTACTTTCTCTGCACTCAGGGTGGCGGAAGGCTGTTGGATACGTACAGCCCGAAACTTGTCTACAAGTTGATGGTGGACGATATTTCAGGGAAAATTCAGACGCAAAGTACTGAGGTGCAAGTAACGTTTCCTGGCAAGATGCCTCGCTGGCGGGGTTCGTACGCCATTGACTACTTAACTGGTGGTGGAGGTGGAGGTGGAAGTGGAGGTGGAGGTGGAGGAGGAATAATAAGTGGCGTTGGTGATTCTATCTCCTCGGAGGGTATTGAGATGATGCATCGTAATCTTCCTGTTCTCACGCTGGCCTCCGTTCTTCTTCCCCAGCAAAACGCCCCGGTTGTTGGCGATATACTGGTAGAAGATGACGTGCCCAACACCAGGCAGTACGATAGGGGAGCCATCCGTATGATACTGTATTGCTTTTGGGGTGAGCGGGTAGCACAGTACAAGCGAGAGATGCGGCGCAGTCTGCACGCGCTCAAGGCGAAGAGTGCACATCCCAAACCGGATCTGAACTCTGATGATGAGACAGTGTCGGAGATGAGGGGCGAGGCAGCATGCGCAACCTCTAGTCTTCCGTCTTTTCTTACCGCGTTGGTTGAGTTCGCACATCGCCTCTATCCACCTGCGAAAAAGCCGGTCGATCAAGCAAATGCAAATGCAAATGCCAAGAACGCAAAATTGTTGGTTCGTGGAGTTGTGGTGAGGAATGAGAAGTTGTACAGTAACAGGCGCATGTTCTTTTCTTCCATCATCAATGTGCAGGAGGATGGAACGGAGACACCAGTTGAACTCTCGCCACAATCACGCGAACTACTCTTTGCAATGTACTACTATGCGGAGGAGTACAAGGAGGTAGACTCGGATTTCCGCCTATTTCATCTCGTCGCCCACCAACTGATACCAGAGCTTGTGGGCATCAACTTCTATGCCAGCATGGAGGCACTGCGAAACAGCTGCGACGAGACCCTATGTCGCCATCTCGGTCATCGTGCATTGAACAACGATGAATCCCCTGAAACAGCTCCCACAGATTTCATTCCCAAGAATGAAGTTGTAAAAGAAACTCCAATTGAAGCACTAATGAAGGCAGTTGTCGTGATTGATACCGCCCCTCTGGTCGATGGAGACACTTCCATGGAGCCAGACAGTGAAGGCGAAGGATTCGGCTCCATTCTACCGGGGAAGAGGTCCTCCGACGCTGCGAGGGCGTCACGCCGCTCTTCCCAGCGGGGGTCTAGTTCCTGCAGCAGTTCTAGAAGCCTGAAGCACAACATTCACGAGTATCTGCTACCCCTTAGCGACGGTGCTGCGGACAGTGAAGACGGTAACATCCCATCGAGAGGCCATCAGGAGGTCGATACCACCAATGGTGCGAAAGTAGAGCTGCCGAAAACGTGGGTTACCCTCGATGAGAGACTCGGGTTCATATTAGGGTCCCATGTATCCCTGTTGGAAGCATTTGAGAAAGCCAAGACTAGAGAAGTCTCCAATGTACAAGATCACAAACGACGACGCTTTGAGAAGGAGTCGGCTTCTTTTTCGGCCGCACGAGGTCTCCTTCCCCTCAATGAGTTTATGGTATTGCTGCATAAACACTGCTTTACCACGTATGCACTCTCATGCTGTGGAGGCACGCGCTTCTCCCTTACTGAGACCCTGATGCGCTCCCACAAATGCAGAGAAGCCGACGGCAAGGATCATGATGATGATTATGATGATGCGTTTACCCTTGATCCTATGACACCAATTGGTCAGCTTCCACCCACAGAAACACACATGCGCCGTCTGCGCTTTGCCATATCGCTAGATCAGCCGTCATCGCTGCTGCACTATCCGCATCTTTTTTCTGTAGATTCCCGGTACGGTACCCCCTCGCATTTCCACGATGAGTACCTCCGAGTGACGCTTGAGACCTATCTTGAACAACAGGGGGCATTAATGAGTATTATATTAGGATCTGCCTTTGCTCCTCAAGGTGTCAAGAATGACGATGTTGCGCTAGATTCAGATGGCAGTATGCCCTTTCCTGCTCTGCGCTTTGGGATGGAAAATCAGTTTCGTCGAATTTTGGTGGGTTTTGAGGCGAGCAACACCTTTTCAAAGCATTTATTGAGTTATTGTGATCTACTGCGGCATGAGGACGACATCCGCGTTGAGCAGTTTACGGATGCACCGTTTTTCTTGAACGTCCCTTCGTTGACGCAGGAGGATTTGGAGGCAGACGTTGCCTTGGCACATGATCGGCGATGGCCCATTGAGGACGAGGCCGCCTCACTTTCGTTGCTTCATCTTTCCTTGGCGGCCCGAATGACTTACGTTGTGTGGGGTTTTGAATCTGTTCGATCTGCTCGTATGGCACTGACATCGCTGCCGTCGTTCGCCGCTCGTTTTCTAGAAGCGTCCGTCTCTCGCTTTGGGAAGATGTCGGGCACCACCGCCCTCGTAACAGAGAACCTCAAGTTTGTGGACCATCTCAAGCGCGAGTATGTGAACGCGGTGCAGCGGGTAAAAACGGGGATGGGGCAACAAAATGAGCTGCGGCAAGTGGCCCTAATGGAATCACAAAGAGAGTCTTTATCGAACTCGCAAAGTGCTTTGTTGAACTCTCGGAGTGTTGCTGTAAACGCGTCACAGGCTCTTACGGTGGATGCGTTGACATTTGATCTTCGATGTTTTTACACCTCGTGGAAAAGTATACCCCAACCTCTGGAATCTATGGCACCGAGGGGAATGCAGCCCAAACGCTCCAGTGCTAAGAAGGCGTCAGTGTCGGTCCCCGAGGAAACAGCAGATGCCATTTGTCTCCCAGCGGTCTCGGATTTGGCGCGATTTTTGGGAGTCGGTCGAGAGAATTTATTTTCAAACGACAAGGTGAAAAGGACAAAGGCATCGAAAAGGCCTGTTGGCGTACAAGCGGCTCTATGGGGGCTGAACTTGCGCAATGAGACCGCCTTGATGACTTACCAAATGCGTCTTTCTAAAGACCTTCTGGAGGCGGTGAAGGGAATAAATTTTTTCTCCGAGAGATCGAATGAGCAGGCGGTAACCGCGGCTGAGGATGTACACGGGGAATGCAGTGGAACAGGGCAGTCATCGAGGTATTTGCACAAAGTTGGGGATACGAGTAACAAGAAGAGTATCGCTCAGGAGGGCGACGATGGCGCCACCGAAGAGAAAGTAGGGCCTCCAGTGGTGGTGGCAGCCAGTGCAGGGAGAACGAATGACATTGAGACTAATGCATCATTGAGGTGCCAATCTGAGGCATTACTCTGGGAACGAGGAGCTCTAATGCGGAATGTTTATGCTGGTTGCGCGACGCTAAGTTTGATGTGAAGAAGAGGGAAAAGAAGCGAGAAATGGAGAGAGCGAGGCAACAACAACAACATAATAATATATATATATATATATATATATTGTGAAGTGAGCTACGAAGTTATATTAAGATTGTTCTCAAGTGAATGGTCTGGTGGGAGGAGAGGTGGCGGAGTGGCGGAGGCACCTGTGGGCCGGACAAAAGGGAATTTTTCATTTTTTTTTTTTATTAAAAAGAAAAGTAAAACATTCGTTCGTTAGTTTATGATGGCAGGTGGTTTGGTGGACGCGTCTGCGCCTACACTCTTCTGGAACAGGTATGTATCTAAGCTTTTATATACATATGTATATATATATATATATATATATATATATATATATATATGTGTGTGTGTGTGCATATATCTGTATATATGTATACAATCGAGTGGGTGAGTTATGCGCCTATTCTTTCGAATATTTGAAGTGTTTACTTCTCCAATGTATATCTATTTCCAGTGCTATAAATGCATTTCGACATACTTTGTATGTATTACATATACGTACTTGTGTATATGCGTATATATGTGCCAGTGTGTGTGTGTGTGTGTGTGTCTGTGAGTGAACTGTGAGACTCGTCCTGTCACCATCTCTCTCTTTCTCTCTCTCTCTCTCTCTCACTTCCACTCTCCGTGTATGTGTGCAATGCCCTTCTGCTCTTCGTCTTCCTTTTTTTTTTTTTTTTCTTGTGTGTGTGTGTGTGTTTCTTTCTTTCCTGGTGACAGTGAGTCGCAACGGGAATCTCTGCACTGGGGAGAATACAACTTTGAGGTGCAAAGGGTGTGTACGTCTGTAGAGGACAAGGGAGAGAAACCTTACATTTTTTTGTTTGTTTGTTTGAAGTGTCAACGCGAAGGAAAATAGAGAGAGAGGGAGAGGGGGAGGGGGGGAGGGGAGCACGTGATGAAGGACAGCAACGGTGTCGATCGGACGGCTGGAGCGGATTATAATGCATTGTCGAAGGGTATTCTTGCCATTGATCTCGCTGAGCACGATGAGCGTCCGTCGTTGCGCACATCAATCAAGCGTTTCTTCGTGGAATATAAGGCTATTTTTCTTCGATTTGGTGTTTTCCTGAAATTTGCCCGTCTGGACGCGATGGCTCGAAAGGGATCGTACTGTCTGAGCTTCTTTTCAGTATTCCTGGTGGTGTTCCTATGTATCGTGATGACATCGACGTTGTTTAACCTCCCAGTTGTTTTTCTGCGCCTTGGTGAATCCAATGAGGGTCAGAACGACCTTTTTATCATTCCTGAAGAATCATCGCTGTCAGCGAGCTCACTCAACTACTCCATGGTGGAAGAACTGTTTCCTCTGTCCGATAGATCGCGAGGCTATCATGCACCGCGAATATCGTTGAATGCTCAAGTTTTGAACTTTCGTGTTTGCGATGGAGTACAAAATTTCTCTCAATTGTGGTATGATAAACTTGGGGTTTCATGTGGCAAGGGCTGTATGGATGTACACTGCACTGAACCGGCTGTCCGTCAAGAGGTCGTCAGTATTGACTTATATCGCGAAAATCGAATGGGCTTCGGTTCAAAATGGAAAGCACCATTTTTGCGCAAAGGTGAGATAATCATGTCCAAAGATGCTGCCGCTTTCGCAAATGATGCCGTTGTGGGGGATACCATTCTGCTAGCAGTGGACGTCACCACTCGCTTGCAAGAAGTATTGAAGGATTTGTCTGGCAACCAAGGGAATTTTTTTACCATCATGCCAATGAAGTTGGTGGGTATTATTCCTGCGGACCGCAGGAAATTTAGAGGGGAGAGTTTTGTCCTGATGGACTTCAACTCAACGCTTTCGGTCGTTGCGGAGGGATTGAGTCCAGAGGTAAGTGAGGAAGAAAAGGATATATTAGCCAAACGTGATCCCAGAGTCTGTGCCAGCAGCATTCACTTCAATCTGAATCCCTCAGTGCGAATCGACACATATGGGATCTCAGACTTTAACACCATACGGAAGCGGTTGTCTCTCTGGGTGTCGTCCATCGTTGTTCCCCTCGGATTCAATCAATTTATTCTAAGTACACCAATTCTTCGATTTTTGGCGACGGTCCGCTTTTTTTCGATGTTTGTTGGTCTAATTGTGTTCATCATTCTGACCTCACTCGCCCTTCTTAGTTTCGTGCTCGTTTACTCTCTCTTCAGACTATCGGTTGAGACACGAGTATGCGAGATGGGCATTCAACGCATGATCGGTTTTTCGAAAAGGAGTTTGGTGCTGATGCTGCTGGTAAGTGTGTACGCTTTTGCAATACCGGCGTGGCTTTTGGCGCTCATTGCAGGGCAGATTGCCTACCTATTTATCCGCATTATCCTCAATAACATTATTGATGTAATGCTGCCTGTTTTGATCCCAGGCGAGACGATTGGGTGGGCGACACTTGCTGGGCTGCTTCTTCCACTTGTTGGGGCAATTATTCCCCTTCTTTCGGTATTTGGACACAATCTTTCGGACGCATTGAATTCCTCTCGTGGACGAAATGTTGGTGTGATTTACAAGATTATTCGTAATGGGGGCGCCAATTCCAGGAGCTGGAGTGTATTTGCTATTGGCTGCCTCTTCGCTGCATTTGGATTCTTGCTCTTCTACTTTTTCCCCATTGGAATGTTGCACATGGATCTCGCGTTGCTCTTCTACATCTTTTTCGGCACGCTGTTTGGGATGTTGTTGGGTTTGGTGTTACTTGCGCTGAACTTTGAGCGCGTTCTACAGACCGCCATCTCATACATGTTCTTCTGGGAGAGGAAAGCAGTGTTTCTGTCGGTACAGAAATGTTTGGCAGCGCACAGAAGACGCAATCGCGAGACAACCATGATGTACGCCCTCTCGCTTGGGTTCATTCTGTTCATCACGATTGCCTTTACCATTCAGCTGAGGTCATTCCAGAAGCAAATTCAAAGGGAAATGGGTGCTGAGGTGGTTGTCAGCGTCGAAACGTTGAGCCTGAAAGCTTTGAGCGAACTTGCTCTCTTCGTGAAATGGAATCTGCCTGAGGTATCGGCATTGACATATGCCTCCAGGCGCGTTGTGGACAGAGCACCTGTGCGGGAATTTTTATTGTCATCCCCAGGACGACTTCGAATAGCGCCATCAAATGCAATGTATGCGATACCATCAAACTTCTTTGAGGTCCTCAATAACGAATTTCTTACCGTTGATAAGTACAATAAACTGAGCGGAATGTACTCCATCGCCGGCGCCCTGTACGCAGAAGGGAGAAATCAGATGATCATATCGGCCTCAGAGTATGAAAACATTCACTCCGAATCCCTCCAAGACCCAATAGTGCTGGTAGCAGTCGTCACTGTTAATTTGGTCAATGCAACGACAAGAGATCTGCGTTTCGCAATGCAACCAGCGGCAGTATTGAGTGCAGCACCTCAAGTGATAATGTCTGCGTTCTCTGATAGAGAATGCGACATTTTGGTTTCTTTCCCTGTTGCCGCTCGACTCACTGGTATTGACTTTTTGAGTGTTTACAGAATCACTGTTGGGAGAATAAGCCTTCGTGTACCTAACGTCGAAGATGTGGAGGTTGTGGCCCAGAAAATGAAGGCCTACATGAGAAATATCAACGCCAATGGGTTTTACGTGCGTGACGAGAGGGAAACACTTGAGTACCTGGGCATTGCAGATAGCATCATTGGGTTTTTCTTTGCATTTACACAAGCGATGACTTTAATCATCTGCTTCTTCTCTCTGCTTAGCAGTATGGCAGTGAACGTGTTGGAGTCGTCCAAAGAAATTGGCATCTTTCGCTGCATTGGAATGACAAAACCGCAAATCTACAGAATATTTATGTGGGAGGCATTCGCAGTTGTTATCTCTGGGAGTTTTCTCGGCATTGTGGTTGGATTGCTGGTGGGCTACACAATGCAGGTTCAAAATTATCTGTTCACTCAGTTGTCACTGCCTTTTATATTTCCCTACGCGCAAATCGTTATCATTGCCGCGATGGCGATCGGGGCGGCTTGCTTGGCGAGTTTCACCCCAGTGGCTTACCTCATGCGCTTGCCATCCATCACCAGCGTTCTGCGCCGCACAGCATGATTCTTTTGTATCGCATGTGACGCCCAGTGGGATGGATTTCTCATTTGCTCTTTTTTTTTTTGAGAGGTGATGAAAAGAACAAAAGAAAAAAGAAAAGATGAACCTGAGAAGACAAAAGCACCAGTGGTGAAGAACAACAGCTGCAGATGGAATTGCGAAGGGAAAGTCTTCGCAGCGTCGTCAGTCTCCGTCTTTCTTTCAGTTCTTTTGATCTCCCTTTTTTTTTCTTTTTATATATAATACACACACATATATATATATATATATTTGTATATATGTATGCCTTTGTTTTGTTTTTTTGTTTGTTTGTTTGTTTCTCTGTACTCTGTCGCTGTTTTTGTTTTTGTTTTCCTTCTTATTTGTTCCCTCCACCCCCTTTTCTTAAAAAAAAAAAAAAACTATTTTGTTTGTTGTTGTTTCTCTCACGCACGCATTATTTGATCTTCTTTCTGCTTGCGTGTCATCCCATTCTTGTGTGGTCTGCAGACAGTAGGGGGTAGCTGGCGGGTGGCGGAGAACGCGAGATGGTGCTGGGAGTGGTATACCACGGTGAGCGCTTTGTAGAGGTTCCAGACGTCTCCGTCACTCTTAAAGACATTTGTGCTTCGTTTGGCATCGATGGCGACCTCTCAGGTGTCTGCATCAAGAGTCGTGTCAGTGGGCGTGTGGTGGCGACACTGCCATTTGAGTCTCTTCCCACCGCAGCCACCCTGCGTCTTGACGAGGATGACACGTATGTGTTGCTCACCCCCGCAGACCGCGACGAGGCGGGTGAAGGAGGGCCCACAACCGAGGACATGGCAAACATGCTAAAGCAGCTACTCCAGTTGGGGGCGTCATCCCTCCTTGTGGCACAATCGGCATCACAGGCATCACTAGACATGTACGACCCTCGCCTATCACCCGGCCTGCTGTTGAGAACAATCTACCCGCCCTCCATTTACTCACCGTATCGGTACAGTGGTGATCCGCTGAAGCCGCCTGGGCGGTTTACGACGACGCCAACAACTACGGTGTCACAGGCATCGGGCCCGCCATATGTCAGCACTGTGGAACTGTACACCGTGGAGGAGCCGACTGCAGCGACACTGAAGCAGCGGACAGACCTCGTTCCACAGAGTGAGGAGGATGCGCAGGACATCCTGCAGGGGCTTGTGGCAGTCGCCACTCAGGCGAGGGCAGTGATGGCCATGGCGGATGTAGAGGAGGGGCGACACGCAACTTTGGATGTGAAGCCAAATATTAACTCACCTTCGCTGAACTGAGAGAACCACGGATGAAATTGCATTTTCTAAAACATACGCGCACGCACTCGAAGCGGAAAGGGCGGGGGAGTGATCAGAAAGAATGCCGAGGTCTGCAAGTTGTGTGTGTGCGTGTGTTGTTCTTACTGAATTGCAATGAATCACACCGTTTTTTTTTTTTTTGTTTCTTCTCTCTCTGCTCGTGTGTTGGCGTGTGCATTTGCTTCTCTGTCATCGGCATCCTACGTGATACTTCTCTCATCCACTCACTCACTCACGTCCATATGTATGTACGTATGTATGTGTGTGCATACTGGGATCGTGGCGCGCCAGGAAAATGTATCGCCTGAAACGATTCTCGCACCATCGAATGTACAAAAGAAGGCGAGGTGGCTCCCTGTCGTCATTGCAGCTCACCATCCTCGTCCTCATCTTCCTCTTCGTCAACACGCTTCCGTGGGTCCTTCCATGTCAGCTTCGATCACTCTTTTCTGGCCAGTTGAGCAACATCCATCCTTTCACTCCAAACTCCACGCCCGACGCCAAAATATTGCCCTCGTCACCTCTTCGCGTGCACTTCACCGGGCGAAGTCGATTGTGGACGCTCAAGACCATCATAGAGAGGGGTGGCTTCAGTGGGAGAGGGGAACCGACTGTTTGCCCATCGTTGCCGGAGAGTGCAGTAATCCCTTGGAATGAGTCCTCTGAGATTGGAATGGTGCGAGAATTTCTGGGCGGCATGTACCACCCCACATATTGCAGAATTGGGAGGCAATATTATCTTTCGAAGAGCTTGCACAAAACACCGAATCAAACTATAACACGAGACGCAGAAAATAATTGCGGAAATGATGCAAACTGGAGTGCGAAGGAGGCTGCAAGAAACGTTCCAAAGTACGCATACGTCATGATGGTATCCAATCACCGCTATTTGGATGGCGCCATTGTCTTGGCCGATTCCATTCGTGAGCATTCCCATCTTAGCCGGAGTGGTGGTGCAGATGTAGTCTTGATAATTAACGAATATATCCACGAGGATATGTTTCCCCTGTTGCAGGTTTCTTTTGATCGCGTTCAAATATTTAAGGGTTTGCAACAATGGGCTGAAAGGAGCGCATACAAGGCCACCTTTGATAAGATATATCTTTACATGATGGAGGATTACACTGGGGGGATTCTCTTCCTGGATGCGGACAGTCTTATTATTGACAATCCAGACTATCTTCTGCACGCACATGATGATGTGACAATGGCTCTGCGCTCTGGAGACCCTGTCGGTTGGATGGAAGCACATTCGAAAAAGCTCCATCCATTATTAAAGAATTTCGAATGGAAGAATATAACGGCTAAAGGAACAGCGCCATTATTGTTTGCTGTTGGAAACACTGAATACTTTCAGACGGGTCTGATGGTTCTTCAACCATCACTAAAGGTGTTCTTCGACTTACTACTGGAGTTTCGTATTGGGAGTTATGGCTACAACCGCTGGCAGGCGCGGGATGGAATTCTCTTCCGCACGTGTTTCGTCGATATCGGGAAATTCTCAAGACGACCACCCGAAGTGCACCATTTTTCCGGTACCCCTAAGCCATGGTTCAACTTGGAGCGCGTGGATAAAAGTCTTGAGAAGAAGAAATCATCAATGGTGGAGAATCCGCTGCAAACACGGCGTAATAATATGTACTTCTTTGAGTGGTGGACGCGATATGAGTTGCTCCACCTGAAGTATTTTATCCCCATTGAAATGGAAATCCGCACGCATTTCGGTTCAATGCAGGATGCGATCTTTTCTCGCTTGTTCGAGATGCATAAAATTTGTGGCAATATTTGCTCTACTCCACACACCACCAAATACGGAGGGGAGATGCTGCTCCGGCGATCGACCAGCTCTAGGCCGCTCCCAGTTGGCATCGATTCCCGGAAAGCAGCCCACCATGTATCGCCCAGTAACTACATGTGGCTCATGCGTTTTAACAAAGCGGAGGAGTACCTTCACCCAACGCGGGCTCATGTGGCCAGGTTGAGAACTGGTACGTTCCGTATTGCCACCGAAAGTGAATTACATCTTCTTTTTGCAGCCTCCTTGAAACCAGAAAAGGGGCCCGACGTGTATGCGTTTGCGGTGCAACTGAAGGAAGATCCGCAATCTGGACCTGACGGATTGAAATGGTCTGACTGCAATGCCATTTGCGGTCGGCTGCAGTTGCAGTGTGAACCCTCTCTCTTTCTTGACACACGCATTGTGGACTGTCAGCACAGCGATCCAGTGGGAACGATGGCCAATGGGCTTATTCGCTGTAAGCGCTGCATCCCGCACTACGATGAGGGCGCTCCATTTGTTGTTTTTCGAGAAAAGTCGAGAGATTACTCCTGGGTCAGGGAAGCGGAGGCATGTTTCTTTAATGCGTGGACACGCTTCGCCGTACCACGATGCGACGCCCCAGTGCCGCAAGTACAAGGATTCGATCTGGCGGGAGAGGATTCGTTATCTCCCGTGTGCGCCTGTAGATGATTGACAAGCGCTGAGAAACAAACAAACAAAACAAATGACGCCCTCTTGGGCTTCGACACGTGGGGGATGTTTTTTTGTGTGTGTCTGTGTTTTACTTTCCTGCCATTTGTGTCATCCTTGTGCGTCTGTGCCATCTATCTCGCTCTCTTTTCGTCGTGCAATGACCTGACGCAAAGGGAGGGGATGTAGAAAAGATAGGGAAACCACGACTACAGTAACGTCCCAATGAAGTACAACAATAATAGGACGAGTAAAAGAGGAACGCAGCCTTGGTGGGGTGGGTATAGTTTGACTTCCCTCCTTTTAATTACTTCTATCACCACACGTTGGTACAGCAAATGCTCATTCTTCTTTCGTCCACGTGCGTTTGTTCTCCACATGTAGCCTCTCTACGCCTCCGCCAACTCCTCGTCATCTCCCGCTCTCTTTCTTGAGGATGAGCGCCAGCAGGAGGAGGTGACGGGCGCTAGATGCTACACGTTTTGCATGCGTTGAGGAGGGCAACTCAACGCCATTCTGCATCCCAGAGTTTGGAAGGGACTGCGTGCTTCTCCCTCTTCTGATGGTCGAGATTCATACGCCCGCCTCAGCCGCCCCAACTAAAGTGTGGTGCGGGCGCGTGGCGCATGTCTTTGTCCTCTGCAGACGCTGGATCCTGACGCCACGATAGGGTGGCCGGCGTCACCAGGACAAACTAACTGGTTGTTTTGATAAACGCGTCTTATTTTCATGTGTATCAAGGTTATAACAGAATTGGACTTGTACATATTCTCATTTGAAAATTTATTTTTGGCTGTCTTCTTGAGGTACGCAACTGTTTATTATTATTATTATTATTATTATTATTGATCATGATCAATACCATCCTTAATTTGCCAACTGCTCTCTCTCTCTCTCTTCGTAGCCGTTATTATTTCCTTCTTTTCCTTTCTAGGTATTCCCGCACGCGTGTTTTTTCTTTTTTTTTTTTCGGGGGGGGGTGGTGGGGGTACTTTGCGAAGCCGGGGGTGGAGTGGGGAGAAACAAATGAAGAGGTCTGAGCCATGGGAGTCCGGCGCAATGGCAGTTGAGGATGAACAAGAGCCAAAGAAAAAGCGTAGTGGAGGGTTTCAGAGCCTTGGGTTGGAGAAGCCTTTACTTGATGGTGTGTTGCGTCTCGGGTACAACGTACCAACGCCTATTCAGCGCAAGGCGATTCCTCCAATGATTCATGGAAGCGATGTGGTTGCCATGGCCCGAACGGGGTCAGGGAAAACCGCAGCGTTCCTTATTCCCATGCTGAATCTTCTCAAGGCGCACAGCAACACGGTGGGCATTCGCGGTCTCATCTTGTCGCCAACACGTGAGTTGAGTCTGCAAATTTTGCGCTTCGGAATCCAGCTCAACAAGTTCCTGGACCTCCGCCTTGCTGCACTTGTTGGTGGAAACTCGTTGGAGCAGCAGTTTGAACTCCTTGGGTCTAACCCTGACATTGTGGTTGCAACACCTGGTCGTCTCCTTCATATCATGGAGGAGGCATCTCTTCAACTTTCGATGGTTAAGTGCCTCGTTCTCGATGAGGCAGATCGGCTTTTTGAACTTGGCCTGCAGCCGCAACTTGTTGCCATCATGCAGAAAGTGCCAGAGGCTTGCCAACGGGCTCTGTTCTCCGCCACGATGCCGAGTATTCTGGCGGAGTTCACAAGTGCGGGTCTCCACAACCCTGTTGTCATACGTCTAGATGCTGAAATGAAGCTGAGCGAAAATCTGAAGCAAAGCGCCTTTGTTGTCCGAAACGATGAGAAGGTTGCTGCACTAATTCTTCTTCTTAAAAGGATAATTGTAGTGTCAACAAGTGATGAGGATAAGGCTATGCATCAGGCTCTCATCTTTGTCGAGTCAAAATTCCATGTTGACTACCTGCAGATGATTATGGAGGCCTATCAAATATCTTGCAGTGCAGTACACGGGCATATGGATCAGGAGGCTCGACGTAACGCCGTTCGTGCCTTTTCAAAGCGCCAAACCAGCGTCATGATCGTGACAGACGTCGCAGCTCGTGGTCTCGATCTCCCGCTGCTCGATAATGTCGTAAACTTCTCGTTCACACCTACTCCCAAGTTGTTTGTACACCGTGTGGGACGCGTGGCGCGCGCCGGGCGTTCAGGTTCGGCATACTCTATTCTCACCTTTGAGGATTTCCCGTACTACGTTGACCTCATGTCGTTTCTCGACAGCCCTCTTCAATGCCGACGCGAGGAAGGCGACCTGCTCTTTACCCCTGATAATGGTTGCTTCGGTCGCATGCCGGAGGAGGATTTACAGTTGGAGCTCGACTTTCTGCGCCGCCTCGCGCAGAACGATGTAGAAGTACGGAACATGACAAAGGTCGTTGAGAATGCCCACAAGAAATTTGCTCGCACAAAGAAGAAGCCAACCCATGATGGGATTCAGATTGCGCGACAGGATGAATTTCAGTTTGACCACATACCGTTGCATCCCATTTTTTTTGAGCGTCTAGAAAAGAAGCAAATCATTGCGGATGAGGCTCGATTCGATCTGAAGCGGTTCAAGGCGAAGGAATCCATGCTGGAAGTAATCCACGGTGAAAAAATGTTTGAAATCACGAAATCGGTCACAGTGCAGTCACTTTGGAAGGAGCAACGGCAGGCGCAAATAACACTGGATGAGAAGAAGGAATCTGGGGTGGGAAACGGCCCCTTGGCAGAGTATAACGACGAGACGACTGCCTCAGGCATGAAGCCTGTTGAAAAGAGGCTTTCCCTCGCGGAGTCGCTGCTGTTGAAGGCGCAGGAACGAAAGAAACGGGGTCGACTTGAATGGGGTGAAATGAACAAGGAGGACGACTATGACATCACGGTGTTTCCCGCGCGTACTACCCATCGCTTTGAAGCCGCGAACAATGTTGACGGTGCTATCAGTAATGGAGGTAGCAGCAGCAGCAGGTATCGTGACCATGACTACTTTATGGACACTGCGAAACGCAGCACCATTGAGGACGCGCACTACTCTGTGAAGGATGCAACCCTAGACATGGGCGCTGAAAGCGCACAGGAGGCTCAGCAGCAACGTCAAGTGTACGCGTGGAGCAAGAAGAAGAATCGCTATGTCCGGATGAACGTCAACGACGCAAAGGCAATGCTTCGTGGTGTGAAAAATGAGGCAGGTAAGGCAGTAAATTTTAAGACAAAGCTTGAGGCGTACTCACGGTGGGTCAAGAAGAGTAATATGCGCATTCAGGATGTTGGTGAGGTGGAAGACCTTGGGCCACTCCACCGCGCACATGCGGCCAAATCCCAGGGTGGCAGAGGAGCTGACGATGAGGAAGGTGTTGTGGAGGACGACGATGACACTGTGGATATCAGCGATCCGAACCAGGGCAAGAAGCTGCGGATTGGCCGCAAGTTGCGCCGCCTGCCGAAGAACGGCCACGTGCGCACGTTTGAGGAAATGTCACTCATAAAGCGCAGGGCCGCGAAGGAGAAGGCGCGCCTGGCGAACAAGGGCCGGAAGAAGAAAACGAAATAAGTCAGAGTGAGCGTGAAGAAAATGAAGCGGGGTGTGGCGTCTGTGCATAATTTTATGGTATCCTTTTCCTTGTTTTTGTGTGTGTTTCATTCTGCCGGCAGTCTCTCCTCCACACACAAACACACACATACACGCCATACCCTCCCCTCTCCCTCTTCACTTTTCGATTAAGCAAAGTTCACAGATGAACTCGTCTGGCGGCTGATGACGCTCAATACGAGTGTTTGGGGGGAAGTGCAGTAGCATTTTAGGAAGGGGTGCAACTTGTCGTTTCTTTCTCCATCTGCCTACTGCAGCCTCCCTCTTCCCCCCGTCTCTGCAGAACAAAATTCCCATGCCAATCGAACAACACACGCACGCACGCACGCAGAGGGAGGGAGAGAGAGAGAGAGAGAGATAGAAAGAAATATTCTTGTGGCACAACCAACAGCAACAACGAATGAGTTCTTTCTTTCTTATTGCTTGTCCTTTTTTCTTTTCTTTTCCTTTCTTTCTTGCTGTTCTTCTATTTGTTAGTTCTTTTTCCTCCCCCACTTCAAGTAGTGCCGGTGCGCCCAACTTTGTTTTTGTTTCTTCTTCCCTGGCAAGAAACATGTATAATGTCACGTATCCCGGGGAAACTACAACAAGAAAATGTGCGCGGCCACTGCCACCACTCAATGAAACAGCTCCAGCTCTGTTGTTCGAAGCGTCGTTGCCGCACAGACAATCAACGGTTGCAGCGACGGACACAAGGAGCATTAGTAGGAGTTACAGCACCAGTGGGAATCCTCTTGGAAAGCGAGCCAGGTCACCTGTTTCTCCCGAAAAAGTCATGGAAATGAACAGAGAGGCGATGGCGCTCTTGAATGACGGTAAAATGAAGGCGAGCCATGCCAAGTTGCAGACGGCACTGAAGACTGCCGAGATGGGTGTGCGTAAGCTTCAGGGCGATTCATCCATGTCTTCTGCAGGTGGTGTTCAGGATGGGCGTGAAGAGTGGCTTCTCGCGTTTGCAACCACACTAAGTAATCTGGGCTGTCTTCAGCGCCGGGAAAATCGTTTAGATGACGCCTTACGTTATCTCCATGACGCGCGCAACGTGGAATTGCAAGTCTTTGGAAAGCCATCCTGCTCCACAATGCTAAATCTCTCTGCCGTGCTGCTCGGTATGGGGTCGGTAGATGAGGCGTTGGATGTGGCGCGCGACTGCGTCACCTCCTCGGAGAACGGAGACCCCATGTTGCATATTGTTGCACTGCACAACTATGGCGTAGCGCTGAGTAATCATCCCGCAGAACAAATGCAGCAATCCTCAGCACCGCTGCTTATGAAGGCCTTGCGCTTGTCGGAGCACCACCTTGGCTACAAACACTCCACGACTTCACTCATTCGCCAACGCTGCGGCATGACACTTCAAGCGACACCAGACGCTGTTGATGCCACCGTCACCCTCAATGAAAGCAACAAGAAGAAGAAGAACAGCTCCATTGCGATACAACCGCGCAAATATGATGTGACTGTACCTGTGGCGACGACTTCTAGGGGCTCTCTGAAGAACACACCTAACTCCAGAAAGGCGAAAAAGAGCAATGAAATCGGTAAACAATCATCTGTCAGTCAAGTGCTGCCACCCATCGCCCCGCAGCCGGGGTTGGACCAGCGTCAGCGGGCAAAGCAAGTACTGGGAGCGTTAGACTACGGCCTTATACCAAATAGCCTTGTAAGCGCAGGCACACACGAGCGTTCGACGGAGAGCCCGTCGCTACACGCGTCATCGAGAGAACTTCTAACCTCTGTCACACTACGACCCTCACTGATGTTGCCCCCGCATACCAAATCCTCATGCGTACAGAGTGAAGGGGGTGTTCAAGTTCCCGAATCCTCTATATCATCTAATATCCCTGTCGACGTCTGTTCTCAGTACCTCCAGGAATTCTCCTTGCACGGAAGTTCAATCAACGAGTCTGTAGTGCCAATTTTCCAGTCATCTTTGAACGAGGAGCTGTTGGAGGACTCTAAAAATGTCAGCAACGCAGACACCGGTCCTGACGATAACAACAGCGGTAAACTTGAAACAATAGGGGTGAGCAATGAGTCCGTTTTTGATGTCACCATGAGACCATGCGTCGATGGTCAGACACGCACAAACATTTTCTGTGCTTCAAGGTCGATGGAATACAGTGATGAGATGGGTTATGATGATGAGAATAGGGTAGAAGAGGAGGGCGAAACAAGGCACCCCCATACCGGCTCTCTGGAGGAGACGAGGAAAGGAACTAAGCCCAATTTTCCTGGTTTCTACATCACTATTAACAGCTGGGAGGATCAGGTGCGGTCTTCGTTTTTGCGCTTTGCCCAACCACTATCTTCTTCAGCCGCCTTTGCAACGACAAATCTGCAAAACGAGGCGAAAGACGCTGTCTCTGTTAACAATGCCACTATTGGTGGTGGGAAACCATCTGGGTTTGGACGCGGGGTGACGGAAGCACAAACGCATTTCCTTCATGATCATAATGCTGCTGCTGCTGATGATGATGAAGATGATGATGATGAAAAGGAGGAGGAAGGGGTGGTACAGGGACAGACGTATAAGATGGGAACAATCCCAACCAATGTCGCTGTTGATTCGTCTGGAAAACTCAGGGACGCGTTTGTCAAGATTATTGGCGTCAACCCTGTGACGCGTCGCATGCAGCGTATCCAAATAGAACGTGAGGAGGAGGCGGCCCTCAGGTCTCGTCTTCTTCGAGAAGCCGAGGAACGGGAACAGAAAGAGTACTTTGAGCGTACTCTGAATGCAATCAAGGCGCGCACGAGAGACAGAGCAGCCACAAAGATACAATACACATGGAGCATGTGGTGGAATACTGTGGGGAGGCGGCGTCGTGAGCTGTTGCGCAGACGTGCAGAAGAAAGGGAACGCCGGGAGCGGTTACGGCAGGCCCTACTCGAACACGAGCAGCGTGTGGAGGGGGTTTTCCTGGAGAGAGAAAGAAAGAAGAAGAAACCTCAGGAGAGTAGCGAAACAATGGTGATTCCAGCGGTATTACGGTGTGGGAAAAAGTGGTTGGAAAAGACAGCGTGTGTCCGGTACTGCACTCGACGTGGAATCCCCCGTGGAGACCACAAGAATGCATTTTTCTTCGAGAAAATTGCCAAGGTGCAGGCGACCTGGCGTGGGGTTTACACCAGGCAGCAGGTGCGGGAGTTACTGGCTGCCCAAGTACAGATGAGGACGTGGAAACTGAAAGCAGAGCCAGAGGAATACGCTGCCCTCACCATTCAAATGTTCGTCCGTCGCTTTTTCGCACGAAAGGCGCGAAACTGCAATGCCATAGAACGATATGGACCGCCTGCAACGCGCATTCAGAGGTGGTTCCGTCTCACCATGTCGTTTCGGCGCGCGCTTGGAATCGACCGTGTGACAAAGTGGCGCATGGAGTACTCTGCGCGATTGATTCAGCGGACGTGGCGAGCGTATCTCCGCCGCCTTGCAGACTATATGGCTCGCCTTCGCTACCAGCTGAATGAGGACCGGCGCCGGGAGACGGCTGCCGCGGAGCAACTCCAACGCATTGGTCGTGGGTGCATCTCTAGATGTTGTACGGGGAGGTATTTCGTTCGGAATGCGCGCCTTCAAAGGGAGATGTACAAAATCCAGTGTGGGGCTTGTGCTGATGATGAGGAGGTTGATGGAGACAATAGGGTCGCCACCACCGCCACAGCTGCACCGCCCCTAAAGACGGTGTACGTACCCACGCCGGCAAAGGAGGTGGCGGCAGTGTTCGAACTGGAACGAGAAAAATTTCATATTGGTGTCTTTGTGGAAACCGTTGCGGAGCGGGAGCGTGCAGAATGGGCTGAAGCTCTTCGCTTGCGCCCATTCGAGGTGCTGCGGCGCCGCGCGCAGGAGGACCACCTCTGTGAGATTGAGCTAAACACGTTCAGGCGGGAGCGGGCTGCCGTGAAGATACAAAAGGAATTTCGACGATGGTTGCGTGTTCGTCACGAGCCGGCTCGTGACAAGACGTTGCTTCTGATCAGTCGCGGTATCTACCAGCAAGACTATTACCAGCGGAAAATAGAGAAGGTGGTGCATCGGCGTGAGCAGGAGTCGGGACGAGCTATCTTTGGAGATCAAACGGCGCCGATGCGTGAGATGCGGGCACAGGCACAGGAGGAACTCATCAAGACACGTTCGTTGGTACGCACCCACTTGCCCTTTGATGGGGTGCGAACACGTGCGGAGCGTCGCGAGGCGGAGATGAACCTAAGACGCGATGAAAAACTGGTGAAACGGCAAATCCATGACGAAACGTCAGCACGACAACGGGCGAGTGGCTATGTTGATGTTTGACGCTCACTCCGATATACCCCTCAAAGAATGTAATGATGCTTCGTGTTGTTGTATTTCTCTCTCTCTCTCTCTCTCTGTGTGTGTTTGATTATTTGCTCTATGGATGGCGCTGGATGCCTATCGAGGGGAACTGAATGTTTTTTTTTTTTGTTTGTTTGTTTGAAGAGGTGGTCAACAAAAGGGTGTGTGGTGTGGTGGGGGTGGGACTGAGTTCGTCGCAACACAGGAAGCGATTGCCTTCGCTCGGGACTCGCTTTCTGGTGGTTGGTGGTGGTTGCATGAAGGGGAGAAAATGTATAGCTCGACAAGGTGTAATGTAAAAACGTAGATGAGGTGCCTCTGTGTTTTGTGTGCACATGTGTTGAAGGTTGGGACTGCTGCAGCCGCAATGCGTACACTGTGCGCTGAAATTTCAAAACCGATGGTGATTCCGTCCCTCCCGCCTCTTTCTTGATTCTTCCAGTTTATACATTTTTTTCTTAATGTTATTGTTATTATTTATTCTCGTGAAGGGCTCGCCTTTGTTCTTTTTCTTTTGAGCACACATTATCGTGGCTTGCATCTTTCGCTCTCTATCTGCATTTTCTTCTTGTCCCCTGTAGATCGTACTTAGTTCTCGAGGAGGGAAGACGCTGCTGCTGCTGCTGCTGCTGCTGCTGCTGCTGCTGCTGTCGCTGCCCACGTTGAAGGGAAGATTAACAGGAAGCTCAGTGTGTGTGTGTGTGTGTGTGTGTGTGTGTGTGTGTGTGTGTGTGTGTGTGTGTGTGCAGTAACTGGTAGGGCCTCCCACCCACCCACCCCCCGTATTTTTAGTCCGAGGGTGCGAGAGGACTGGGGAGGTGAGGACTCTCATTTCTCCTCTTGTGGCTCGGTTTTGTTTTGTTTTGTTTTTTGTGGTGGTTTGTTTTTCGGGGTAATGATTCGTGATGCAGAGTTCTGGATGGAGGTGCGGCGCAAGCATGACGGCGGGAACGCTATTTTTACCGCGATGTTGCCGTTGTTGCACGCCCGGCAAGTGGCTCTTGACTCCGGCGTGGAGGTGAACGAGGACGACATCACCTGCGCCTCCTCGTCCGGTATCAAACCAAAGTCATGGGAACCGTTTGAAGAAAACAAAGCCCTGCGTCTTCAAAATTCGAATGGGCCTGGAATGCCGGTGTCTGTGCGAGTGCTGCGGGTTTTGCAGCAGATCATGATGTTCGCCGTCCCCTTGTATTCTCTGCAGTACAATATTCCCGCCATGTCGATGAGCTCCAAGAGGACCTGCATTATTGATCGATTAACCAAGCAGCCTATCATATTTGGGGGTGGGAAAGCGGTAAAGATACCGCAGCACCTTCGTGGGCGGAGCTGCGTCGCTGCCGATGACTACTTTGCAATTTTAACCGATCAGGGTGAGGTGTGGGCCTCAGGAGGACTAAATATGATGATGTACGAGGATGGAGTCTGGTCGTCGGCGCCCATCGGAGAGGAAGGCAACATGACCAACATAGCAGGCAAGGTGCTCATGTTGGTTGGAGCTGGGGATCGACTTGGTTGCGTCACGTGCGGCCTCACGGTTCGCCCGCTCTCCACATTGTCTAAACCGGTGCGATCTGTCATACCATTTCGCCAAGTGCGCTTTTTAGCCATGGGCTACGGCGAGGATTACTACATGGTGGGGATGGATTCCGTGCTGTACAAAACGGTTGCATCGCAGCGTACCCTTGGAACACCGCGTCGAGTCATGACATTGTGCCGAACAGCCGTCTCACGTGTCGCGAGCGGATCTGGATTCTACCTTGTCATTGATCAAAGCGGCCAGTTGTACACACTGGGCCGAAATAAAAAAGGCCAATTGGGTAACGGAGAGAAGCAAAATGTGTGTCGAAAACCCTTTCTTCACAAATACCTTAGGCACCACTTTATTGTGATGGTTGCTGCAGGAGAGTCACACTCTCTGGCCCTCAGCAGTAGCGGTGTGGCGTACGGGGCGGGCAGCAATGAATATGGTCAATTGGGTTTGGGTAGTTCCGAGACGGAGACGTTGCAATTCACCAGCATTCCGCTACCAAGTAGGTGCATAGGAATAGCCGCGGGTCCAGTAAGTAGCATGTTTGCATGCGAGGATGGTTACGTGTATGCGTGTGGGCTGAACGAAAACCGGCAGCTTGGCCTTGAGACGTTGGACACAACTGTATACACACCCTCACGCATTCCCGCGGTGACTGCGGGAGTTGAGGCGTACAGCATGGACTTTGGCGCCTACCGTAGACCTAGTATCGTGCAAGACCCACTGCTCTCCTCCGTTCCCCCAGTGTCACCACACCGATCTGAACAAACAGTGAGCAAGCAGCAGCAGCAACAAGAACAAGAACAAGAACAAGAACAACAGCTGCAACGAAAACAGTCACGGGAGGAGGTGGAGAATGGCAACCTCATACAAAATGACTCCATTTCTCTAACACAAGTTCCTGTACTGAAAAGCGGAACGAAGCACTCAAAGGCCGACCATGTGAGTACAGCGAAACAAAGGAAGCAACCTGCGTGTGGAAAATGCTGCGTGGCCATGTAGTAGCTGGTGTTAGTAGTGGTTTTTTTTTTGTATGTGTGTGTGTGTGTGTTGTGGTTGTTGGTGGGATGCTGTTTTATTGCAACGGCATATATATAGTTTATATTTCCTTCGTTTCTTTCGTTCTTTCGTTCTTTTTTTGTTTGTTTGTTTGTTTGTTCCTATTGGTGTGTGGTTGAACGCACCACGCCTCCCCCACCCCGCTCAATGCATTGACAGGCGCCTATTACCTGCAAGCACATCTACTCTCTCACTTTCCATTTGAATCTCCTTTTTTTTATTTCTGTTTTCCTCTTCGTGTGTTTGCATGTTTCCATCATCATCATCATCATCATCATCATCATCATCATCATGTGTTGGTGGTGGAAGCAGTGGTAGGAAAGCTGAGGAGACCAAGAGGAAGGCGGGAGAATGAACAGGGCAACACGTGTTGTTGGCATGTCGCCCCATCGCTTCATATTTAAAGGGCGGCGCAACTCACCGGTGTATTACTCGGGTCGAGGTGGCGCGGAGGGTCACCCGGACGCGGTTGCGGAGTACATTAGTGGTGGTCGCACAGACGCGGAATGGATGTGGGTGAAGCTCTTGTGTTTTGTGTGTATGAGCTCCACCGTGGGCACCTGGCTATGGCAAACGTACTTTTACGAGCAGGCGAAATATTTTAAGGATGAGCCGTGGTCGCCGTTCAGGAATTAGAGCGAGCGCTAAGGTCTTGGGAACTCGTGAGAATTGAGAAGAGGTGTGGTGGGCGGGTGGGCGGCAAATGCAACTGGGCTGCGCGTGATGTTTGCTGAATCTTGGACCCATGTGGTTGTGTCATCACTCCCTGAATGGTTCTGTTTTCCCTCTCACCTTTTTTTTTTTCTGCACCTTTGGTTCTTCCTCTCTGTCTCTGTCTGTCTTCACAATCCAGAATAGAAAAGAGAGGAGATAGAGAGAGAGAGAGAGCGAGGGATATATAGACATGCTTCACATCTCATTCCTGTTTCTTCGGGCTCTGTTTGAGTATTGACACAAACCGCTATGCACCACACATGATGGCTATTTCACACCGTGAATTTGTTCATATTCTGAATCCGATATGTTGAGCACTCAACACTGCTGATGGTTATCGCATTCACCCACCGTATCATCATTTAGGGCGATGGCCCGGTATACGTGTGTCGCACGTCGAGAATGTGCGTCAAGGCAAACTATATATATGTATCTGTGTGTTCCCCTCTCTCTCTCTCTCCTCTGCGTGTGTTTGTGCGCTTCTGCACTCCCGTGTATAAAATGCTCCCCGTTGCCTCCTTTCGGTTTTGACCCCCCCC
>JASANX010000941.1:0-53110 GCA_030849745.1 Trypanosoma scelopori | reverse complement strand
TTGCCCCACCACCCAGCAAGGCGCGGTGTTGCAGATGTGGCCGAATTGGGCATTGCAGCACCACTTGCCGGGCTGAGGTGTCGACGAAGGAGTCGTTTAAGCCAAAGCACGCTTTTCGCGGGAATGGCGGAACCCCTTTGCAGATATGCGCGTGGGGCAACAACGCGCCGCATGCATATTACGCGTGGCCAAAGGGGGAACGCGCATTCGGACGCCCCTGGCGAAAGAGGCATCCGCCGTCGATAACGTTCTGCGACTGCAATGGATCAACGCCACGTGGAATTACGCGGCTTCAGTGCAAAAATCCAGCGGATGGCGTTTCACGCGGTGGCAGGGCCAACCGCATGGCCACCGCGGAGGGGGAGGCGGTCTGAAAGGCGCCTTCAGCATTTCATTTTTCGATCAGTAATCGATGGTCGAGAAGAAAATCTTGAAAATTTTGTAATTGTCTTCCGGGGAGGTGTGCATTCACCGCTCTTATTGCAAGAGCACGGAATATCTTCCCTCACCGTTTTCCATTTCACCTTGAATCTAAGGCAAAGGAAGGTAGATACTATTATTGACAATGTTGGCGGACAAAGCACCAGTCAATACTGCGTACCCGCTCAAGGTGAAGCGCGAGATGTATCGTGAGCAACGCCAGCGCCTTGGCTTGTCTCTGCGCTCAGAGTTGCACTCAACGCACGCCGCCTTCCTTCAGGGAGCCTCAGAGGTACCAGTAAACTCGACAGACATCAATTACCTCTTCTGGCAAGAGAGTTACTTTGCTTATCTCTTTGGTTGCGACATTCCTGACTGCTTCGGCGCCGTCCTCGCCGATGGCACAGGGATTCTCTTCATTCCACGATACCCTTCGTCCTACGCTGTGTGGATGGGCGAGCTGCCTACGCCGGCCGGGGTGCAGTCCGCGACGAAGGTAGAGGAGGTGTACTACGTCGACGAGATTGAGCAAGTGCTCGCAGTGAAGGGTGTACAGACTGTAGAGGTGTTGAGCGGCGTGAATTCTGACAGCGGTCTCAATGTGTTGTCGGCGAAGCTGCCTGAAGGGAGCCAGCTGAAACCTTCTGACAAATGGCTGTTTAACACATTGACCCGCCAGCGTTGCTACAAGACAGACCTGGAGGTGGAGATTCTGCGCTATGTCTGCAAAGTATCCAGCGAGGCACACATTGCTGTCATGCAACACTGCAAGCCTGGCATCTCGCAGCATCACCTTGAATCAACCTTTCTGCACTACGTGTACTACTACGGTGGTTGCCGCAAAGTGGCGTACACATGCATTTGCGGGACCGGTCACCACGGTGCTGTTCTGCACTATCCGAATAACGACGCACCCATTGAGGAAGGATCAATGGCGCTTCTTGACATGGGTGGACATTACATGGGCTATGCGAGCGACATTACGTGCTCCTTCCCTGTCAACGGCAAGTTTACCGAGAACCAGCGGCTGATCTACAACGCCGTTCTGGACGCCCACAATGCCGTGCTGCGGGAGCTGAAGCCTGGTGTGGATTGGGTTGACATGCATAAGCTTGCACTGCGCATCATGTGCGAGCACCTTGTGCGTGCTGGCATTCTCCAAGGCGCGGTGGAAACCCTGATGCAGAAGCGCATCATGGGTCTCTTTCAGCCCCACGGCTTGGGTCACCTGCTTGGCATGGATGTGCACGATGTGGGCGGCTACATCGAAGGGTGTCCCCCGCGACCCGTCGAAAGTGACTGCTGCAAGCTGCGCATGGCCCGAGTGCTGGAAAAGGGGATGTGCCTGACAGTGGAGCCTGGTTGTTACTTTAACCGCGCCCTCCTCACAGATGCGTTTCAGGACCCGCAGTTTATCCCGCATCTGAATGAGGCAAAGGTGCGGGACTTTTGGGCCTTTGGCGGTGTGCGCATTGAGAGCGATGTGCTCATCACCGAGCGTGGCGCCATCAATATGACGGTGGTTCCCCGTACAGTTGAAGAAATTGAAATGACAATGCAGGGCTCTGCCTTCGTTGGGGAGCCCGAGGAGTTTGTTCACTGAGGTCTCGCCAGTGAAGGGGTCGATGAGGATGTGGGGGTTGATGCCTGCGCATCCTGCGCTCTACTCCCTCACGGGGGTAGAGAAGGAAGAGTTGGTACCGAAACAAGAAGGGGAGCGGAAGGAGCTAGAACAAAAATGAAAGTGAAAACGACAACCAGAAACGAAAAGAAGGGGAAACCAACTAACCATCCAAAAGAAACTTTGAAACATGATGAAAATGTGTTTGAACCGGCAGTGATTGTAGTGATAGTGATGATGATGATGATGATGATGATGATGATGATGATGATGAGAAAACAACAAGGAAAGGCAGCAACAACAACAACAACAAAACGAATGGACAACACGAGGATGATGTGAAGTTGGTCCTCGCACCAAATGATCTAAAAGTGCTGAGGTGGTGGGAGGGAGAAGGACCTGGGATCAGACTTACAGGAAGAGAACTGCACGGCTAAATCCATTGCAGTGTGCGTGGATGTATGCGTGTAGCGGCACATATATATATATATATATATATATATTTCTTTCGCTCATGCGTGCGTTTCCCCCCCCACACACATGTGTTTACATTTCTTCTGTTGCCTTGTGAGAGGTGCTTGTTTTGTGGTGTCTATGATTGTGACATGCCCCAATATTTCTCCGCTTGGCTCACCTGTCACCCTTTTCATTCCGTCTTTCTGCGGCATGAAGCTTATGATAATGACGATGAAGAAGAAGAAGAAGGCGAAGAAGCAGGGGTGTGAGGTCAATGCGGCGAAGCACACCACGACAACAATAGCAGGAGGAAGAGGGGGAGACAAAAAATCAAGTCCGGGGCACAAGGGCAGCGTAGTGGTTGCACGGACGGAGGGGGAGACCGCCATTGCCGACATCTTTGGCGCTATCCCAAAGAAGAAGCGGCCTCAGAATGGCAGCTGCAGCCGCAACAACAATGGTACTTCTGTTCGGCATGCAGAGGAAGGGACGGCCCAGAAACCCTCTGGCGACGGCCTGTACCGCGCCCCGGAGAAGACGCTCGAGTTGAGCGATGCAGCCTTCTTTGACGTGGCCTCGCGGGGGCGGCAGCGCGGGCGGAATCGGAACAAATCGACTGGTGTCGACACTGTAATGGTTGCGGGGAAGGGGGAAGAGGAGCTGCTGCTGCGTCGGGAAGGCGTCGACTGCATCGTCAGCGTTGAGGAGTTGCGGAGGATGACCTCGTCGAACCCAAAAGCAGGTACGACGCCCAATTGTCCCTTTGATTGCGACTGTTGCTTTTGAGTTGCCCTCATCCTCCTCCTCACCACCACCACCACCACGACGCGGGTAGGATGGCGAGGGGAGTGGGAGGGGTGGAGGTGGGGTTGTCCTGGTCAAGTGCCATGCTACGCACACATGCATGCACCTCCCCTCCACCCACCCCTTTCTGCCGTCTCCTTTTTGTGCATTGTGTGTGTGTATGTGTGTGTCTTTCTCCTTTTCTCACACATTTTCACACAGTTCCATACCCTTGTACTTGCACAGTTCAAGTTTCATTCCAAGTGTGTGTGGGGTGGGGGTGGGAGTGGGGGGAGGGGGATGGAGTACACACAGCCTTTCCGATATGTGCCAGCACGTCGATCGCTCAAATTTCATGCGGGGGATCACGCACGGCATTTCCTCGCGTTTGACCCGTCGATAAGCAAGTATGACCGCATGATTCTCTACATGGAGCTGTTTGCACAGGTGCATTCGCTTGTCGACACCGCTGTGATGCCAGAACTTTCGCCATCGACGTATATGCCGGGGGAATATGTTGAGCTTCGCGTCCTGACAGACCCGCGTCACCCTGCATACGGCCAGATCGGCCTCTTTGCCAAAAGGACTATCCCGTCCAACACCGTTGTGACACCATACAGTGGCTATGTTGAGATATTTAGCACCTCCTGCAGCTCCAGAACGTATACGATGGGCTTCGGATCCCTTGGTGATGACTACGTCCTGGACGCGGAATTCGTCGGCAATTATGGCCGCTTCGCAAACGACCCCCGTGGGGTCGAAGGGTTTGCAGCAAATCTCTCCGCAGAGAGTCGCTTCACCCCCCGCGGGGAGGCGTACACGGCCCTTGTGAGTAAACGGATCATTAACAAGGGGGAGGAAATATTGATGTCGTACGGCAAGGCACACAGCCTCACACCCAGCGCCTGGGTGGGAATGAAGGGTGAGCTGCTTACGCGTCATCGAGCTGGTGGCATCGTGCCGCTCCCTCAGCTTACAAAGAAGAGGAGTTCCTGCCATGGCACCCACCCGGGACGGAACATGGTGGACTCGAATGGAAACATTGTCAACCAGCCATATGGCAGTGGCGATGGTGGTGGTGGTGGTGGTATCTGCCCCAGTGGTGGCGGAGAGGCATTGTCGGTGCGGCACGATGTGCTAGGCGACAGGCGTCCCACAAGTGCTACTGATAATAATAATAATAATAATAATAATAATGATGGTGATGATGAGGATGATGCGGAGATGCATTTGCTGTGGGAGTGTGTACAGTGCGGGGTGTGGAGTATCGGTAGTCCAACCCCGGTACGGGTTGACCACTGTTTCTTCTGCCAATCGCCGCGTCTGCAGCGATCCCGCATGGTGGCGGTATGGTGCACCTCCCCATTGACACACGAAGATGTGCTGGCGTCGGTGGAACGTGCAGTGACGCATGTACCACCGCTTGTTGCTGGAGACCCCGCACTGGATCTGCCTGCCGTACAGAGGAATGCAGACGAGGGTGGCGTCCATAGATTGCCTGCTGCCTCGACATCCAATGCGGGCTGTACACAGGTTTCGACAGCGACAGCGGCAGCGGCGGCGTTTTCCTCCGAGGTCATTGACTGGCCCCTCAACGTGCCCTTCTTGTCGTGGCAGGTGTGGGATGCCGCCATTCCCCTCTCCACAATAGGAAAACATGCGAAATTTGAGACGCAGGAAAACATCTTCTTATACAGCGTTAGTACCGCAAGTGAGAACGACCATCGACAACCTAACGAAGAGAAGCGGATCAAGAAGGGATGTGGGGATGAAGAAGAGGAGGAGGAGGAGGAGGAGGAGGAAGAAGAAGAGAGGGAGACGTCACAGGAAAAGCAACGACAGCCGAAGCGGAGGGGCCGAAAGCCGCGAGTACGGCGCAAGAGGGAGGACTTGTGGCAGAAGGAGGTGCCGCACCTAAACGAGGGCCATTCACACAGCAACGGCGCAGGGATTGGGAAGCGGGAGGTTGGTGGCGCTTGCGGAGGCGGCAGCAGCAGCAGTAGTAGCGGCAACAACAACAACAACAACGGCAACGCCATAGACTACCTTTTCTTCGTCTGTAGCCAAACTGTTGTTTCAAACGGTGACGGTGACCGAGATGGGGATGCCACGTCCACTGCGACGGCTGCCCTTCTGGCTCTGCAATCCATGCTAAAGGGTGTCACTCGTCGGGTGTTTGCTGGCCGTTCATATCACGTTGGAGAGATGGTGGCGGCGGTGGGAGGGCTGATTTGGCTGCGAGGCGACAGGCGGAGGCGGCCCGACGGGTCTGTGTTGGAGATACCGATGAAATATTTTATGCCAATGCGGCTTCGTCAAGAGCTGCGCAGTGGTGGGGTGAACACAACTGAGGCGGCGGTCCTCACCGATCTCCTCCGGCACTTGGGGGCGCTATCTCTGGTGGTGACAAACGAGCTCATGTTCTGCCCATGTCTCGTGCTGCAAGATGATGATGACGATGAGAACGAGACTGGCGACGGCATGCAGGGAGGATTTGCCGCGAAGAATGTGCCGGCGTCTCATCCACTGCTCGATATGTGCAATGTGAGTTTTGTACTGACATTGGACACCATCGGCTGCCCGTACGTCGCTGTGGTCGCTCGGAAAGACATCGATACCTTTGAACCACTGCTGGCCCGCATCGGCTCCTGAAAAGAAGAAGAAGACGACGACGACTCGAGAGAAGCGAAATAAAATGCTGAAGTGTGCATGCTTGTAACGTGGACCGCTCCTATCCGCATGTCTTTTCTTTTTTTTTTTTTTCGTTTTGTTATTATTGTTCCTCCTCTTGTTGTCTCATCTCTTCTTTTTTTTTTGTTTTGGTCTGCACGAGACTAGTGTAGCCTCTGCACATCGTGCTCCTGCTTCCCTGCGTCTTTCTTGCAACACGACGGCGGTGTTGCAAGGGGGATTGATAATATGACCGGAGGGGTTGAGGAAGAGGCGCCACCACAGCTGCCAATCGGTGACCGTGGATACCTTGCGTGCCGCCGGTGCCGTCTCGTGCTGACAGAGGGGCAGTTCCTCCGTGAAGGCTGCAGTGTGTGCGACACGGGTCCCATAAGCCGCGAGGACCTGCTTGACGTTGCCACCACCGAGTTCTCAAATTTTGTGGGCCTCATCGCTCCAGAGAAATCGTGGGTCGCGAGGCTGATTGGACGATCGAGCTGCCCCAATGGTGTGTTCGCAGCCGCTCTTGCTGATGACGAGGAGGAAGAGGATGATGTCATGAATGAGAACAACAATGATGGTTATGACGATGACGATGACGATGGCGATGACGATGACGACAGTGGTGGTGCAAAGCTTCCGCTGGCCATGACGGAAGAGGAGCTTTTCGCCTCCTCCGGCAATTAGACGAGACGAGGTGATGAGGGGCGAGAAAGGCAGGGAGAATCGGTTGGTGAGCCGCCGTCGTGTTCACCCAGAGGTGACGACGACAATGGCAGCAAAGTTCGCAGTTGTGAGATGTCATCGCATGGCGTCCGAGACTGTTCGATTTTTTTCTTTTTTCTTATTTCGTCTTTCATCTGCCTTTCATCCCGCCTCTATCTTCGGTACAAGAAAGCAAAATAATAATTTATTTATTTATTTATTTGTTTGTTTGTTTGTTTGTGGGTTGTTGTTGTTGTTGTTATCACTTCTGTTATTGTTTTTTTTTTTTTTTTTTCTCGCTTCTGCCTTTGCTCATGCTGCCGTTGTGGGAGTAAGGGATCAAACGAGGAACCGCACGCGCAGCATCCACGCAGAGGAGGAAAGAAGGAAAGGGTTGGGGAGAAGCAGCGAGAGAGCAGTTTTGTGGGCGTGGTGAAGGAGGGGGACGGGGTTTGTGTGTGTGTGTGTGTGTGTGTGTGACCGGTATGGCTGGTGCTCGCACTCCTGTGCTGCTTCCATCGGAGTTTCGGCCGCAGTCCACGAATGGGCTGCCGCTCGGTGTAAAGGACTCCAAGGCGTACAATGAACTCGTCGCCAACTACGCCACGCTCAAGGCAAGGGTCAATACGATGCTGGCGGCACGGGTTGACGTTATTCGTCACAGCCCGGTTGTGGATCTCTCACGGAACTACATCGGTGCTGTGGGCCTTCAGGTGGTTACGACACTACTCGCAAAAAACGAGGGTCTACAGGAGCTCCGCATCCCCGGGAGCGGACTCAACAACGACTCGGTTGCGTTTTTCTGCAAGGCGATGTTAAAGCATCCGCGCCTTGCGTGCTTGGACCTCTCAAACAATGACATTTCTCTCACAGCTGGCTTGGCTCTCCTCTCCCTGGTGCAGCACAACCAGAAACTGGTGCATGTGGATCTAAGCAATACGCAGGTGCCGCACGCCGTCTTAACGAAGATTATGCAAAACCTAGATCGAAACAACACCCTTGCCCTCAAGCTGGCATCTGCGAGGGTGAGCACGGCAACGCCAACAACAGGACCCACAGCAGGTGCAGCCGAAGCCAACCGGGGTGGGAGGGGAGGAATCGAGACTTCAACAGAAGCAGCCGAAGAAAAATATGGTGATACGGCGGTGACGCATCAAAGCAGTAATGGTGGGTTTCCATCCACACTTCGAGAGACTGTGCGCAGAGAGGAGTGGAGAAATAGGGAGAAGGAGGCACTCGAGCGTCTGGAATCCATCTTGGAGTCTTCTGCCTCGTCGAACAGAAAATTCGTTCCTTTGCCGGAAGTTGAGTCTGGCTGGCGGTTCATTGAAATTGCCATTCTCGCCCCGCCACTTTTATTTGAGTCGGAGAAGGAGCTGCTCGCCCGCCGGGTTTTTCCACTGCTCAATGAGGAGCTTGTGTGCCGCAAGGTGCATCTTATTTCGCCAATTGACCCACCTGATGGGCCTGCTGGAACGTATCTTAAGAACCTGCGCTTCACCATTGCAGCAGATGTTCTGCGAAGCGTGGAGAAGTCAAAATTCTTGACGATTGAGTTGATTGGTGACCGCGCGGGCGAATATCAGCAGCTCTCTGCGAATGAGATGATGAAACGACCTCTGCTGTGGCAGTCCATGCGGCAGCGATGCGGGTTGGCAGAAGCCGTCCCCGCTGAAAGCCCCAGAGCACCGCCGCTGTTACCCGTTTTGTACACGGCCCATCAGCGGGCGGAGGCGAATTCAAGCTGGATGATCGTCGCCACGCGCAAGGACACACGCAGGATCGGTGTACCGCCATCGTTGGCCCCGCTGCTCACGGAGGAGCCGCCAGTAGAGCACCCGGATCACTTGCAGCCTCAGGTGCGACGCACAGTTACCGTCGACTCTGTCGCTGTCTGCAGCTTGCAGCGGATTCAATGTGATACCGCCGTAACGGAGATGAAGTGGCATGAACACCAAAAGTTTCGCAAAATGGTTTCCGAGTCGGCCCCAGTGCAGGAGTTGGTCGTTGGCAACTACCATGCCACTTTTGATCGGTGCACCACAGACGGGCAGGTGTACCTCAATAATCTGGACGAATTTGTAGAGGCCATTTATAAACGCATGCATCTGATCATGATGACGCATTTTCCGCTCTGCATGGTTGGCCACCCATCGCACTTTCAGGGGTGCAACATGAACAAGACTGCCATGCAAAAGCTGCGACTTTATCAAGAGCGTCTGCGTGCATATCTACTTTCCTGCGTTGACTATGTGCTGGCAAAGAAAAATATTATGAATCGTCTTGATCTGTACATTATTGCACCGCACAGCAGAAATGTCTTTGTCTTGGACGGTGTGGACCCCACCACCGTGACCGCACACATTGGTGCCTTTGCGTCATCACTCTTGGAAAAGAATACACCGAAGTATCACATCGCATTTCATACGACGCATTCATCGTTGCTTTCCGAAGAGCCAACCGATCTGCGTCAAATTATATGCAGCATCATTCTGCAGCTGTTCCCGGATAAGAAGGTGTACCGACAGGCAATTGGTGAGGCGGACATTACCCGTCTCCAGGAGCTTTTTTTCAATATTTTAACGGAGAAATTGAAGCCCAGCGAGGAACACGCTGGCACCGCTGAAACCGCAGGTGGTGAGGGTGAGAAGACCATCACCGTTGTGATTATTGACGGCCTGGATCGCGCTCTTCCGCCCGTCATGCCTTGCGTGGCGCTGCGCACTTCGGAAGAAACGGGGAAAGACGTATGGGACATGTCATCATCACTAGCGCTACCAACGCAGCAGCAGCAGCAGCAGCAAGACCAAGACCAAGACCGATTTTCATACATCCCGCAGTGCCTGTCGCGCAACATGCGCCTTCTGTTGGGATGTGAGACGAGTTCCGAGCTGCACCACCGGATGGAGTCGCGTGGGCGTGACAGCGCGGAGCTTCTTTCCATGGGTCCCATGACGCCGAACGACTTTGATGAGATGCTCCGTCCAGCGGTGTTGTCGAAGTTTGGAGTCAGCCTGTCGGATGATGATTTCTTGCTCGTCCGCCGGAAGGAAGAGGCGCTGAACCCGCAGTACATCTCGTTTTTCGTCGACGCACTTCGGAGCTTTGAGGAGGCACCTGGTGTTGAGACTCAGGTGGTGGTGGCCACTCTTCCGGGCACCGTGAAGGAGATGACGCAACGGGCTTACACCAACCTGCGCAAGAGCTTTGGTGCCGCACACGTTCGTAAGTGTTCGCGACTGCTCATGTGCTCCCGATGGGGGATTTATGAGTCTCAACTGCGCTCAATGTTGCAGCTTTCCCAGCGTCGTTTCAATCAGCTGCTTCGCATGATGCGGCCACTGCTGGGCCATGATACTGTCTGTTCTCCCAGCTTTGAGGATAAAACCGATATGCACTTGCGGGTCTGCATCCGTTCCCGCGCGTTTCGAGAGATGCTTGAGCATGAAGATATACAGGAAGAGGGGAGCATCGACGACCAGAAGGTGTGGCACGGCATGCTAGTCAACTGCTACCTCAACGTTGTACACGAGGTTATCGACAGGGAGACGACGCGACCGTTAATTGGCCTCGTCTCCACAAGCCCCTACGAACGTATGGCGGTGAAGGAGCTGCCGTATCATGTTGTGCAGGCAGACGCACGGCACATCCTCTTCCGCCTCATTTTGTCGATGCCTTTCTTACTGCTTGTCTACCGCAACACGCTTGGCTACCACCTCGTGCGGGAACTCATCTCGGCCTTCAATACACTCTTCGAGCTCTACGAAATGGGTGAGTACGTGGATGATGGGAATGCTTTAATTGGCCAAAAACCAACTTCGCTACTGCGCCTTCGGGACTACATTTACTTTCTGAGACAGTATAACGCACTGCTGACGGAGTTCCCAAGCCTGGTGGTTCAGAAGGCGTTTGAGAGTGCTGGCAGGTACCGTTTTGTCGGAAATGATGCGAGAGAGTACGTCACGCGCGAAATGAGCCATCACCTGCCGGCTCCCATGCGTCGTGTGGTGTTCTTTGAGTCCATGGATATGCGCCCCACGTCGAAGCTTCACCACGCTGCCGTCACGGCGTGTCGCTTCGCCCCGAAAGGAAGACGCATCACCACCGCCAGTGTCGACCGCAGCGTGTGCAACGTGAGTCCGGTGACAGGCACCGTGGTGGTGCAGTCAAGACAAGCACCAGCAAGGGTGGAAGAACTTCTCTATGCTGACACTGGCGCCTACCATGCTGCTATATGCTACGACCGCACAATCATCATCTATGACAGCGCACAAATGAAGCTCGTTTCACGATGTGACGGCGGGGTCTTTGGTGCTCCTCTGGCGTCTGTGGCATTCTCGGCTCGGGGGCGCTTCTACATGGCGGCAACGGAGGACCTTCACGTGCGTGTGTTTGAGACGGAGAGGAGTCTCCTGCTGCTACATGTGGATCATCACCAGCTTATGCAGGCGAGTGGCGACCAGAACGATGACGACACTGTCAACACTAATCTACACCGGGGAGGATGCATCTCAGTGGTGCCCCACAAGGTGGAGGACGAGGTGTTCTACACCGTATGCTACAAGTGTATAATCATGTGGCAACTGACGCCGACGCGGGATGAATTCGTGCAGTACATGCGCTTTGAGGTGTCCTTCAGAGTCGCTTCTGGAACTATGTTTTTGGCAGGCGCACACCTGCTGCTTCACCCCGCCCCGATTCCTCCTCCAGCGAAAGGAAGGCCGGCTGCACCTCGCCTGCTGCGTATCTGCAGCGCAACGAATGGGCGTGAGGTGGCGCTGCTTGCGAGTCCCTGCAGCCAGGTGTTGTATCAACTGTCTGCTGATGAGAAATGCGTCGCAACCGCTATGGACGACGGGTCCGTGGTGGTCCACCAGATCCCATGGGCGCACCTTGAAGAGGACGATGCAGAATTGCTTACTGTTGCGCCGTTTGTTCATTTCAAGGCCTACCGCGACTCACCTGTTGCGGTTGTGAAGGCACTGCGATTCCGCCATAACTCTACAGGTCTCTTTGCGCTGGGCAACTGTTGCGAAATGAAGTTCTGGGCTCTGCCGCGGAAGGCAAGAAACCGTGGAGACGGCGATGGTGCGGAGCCGCAGCAGGATGAGGATGAGATTGTAGACGGCGTGGCGGATGGGCAGTTTGTTCTCGGGCCCAACGACGTCACAGCGTGGGATGTGGCGCACGCGACGGACTCGGAAAGTGCGGAGGTTGTCTTTGGTGACTCCTCAGGGTGCCTAACGATGCTGCGCCTGTGGAGTCCGCTGATGTAAAGAACAAGATGTGGAGCAGAAAGCAATAACACAAAACTACCACCAACCACCATTAGCAGCAGCAGCACTAGTGCCGAGGATGGATGATGGCTATCACTGGTACTGCTGCTGCGTGGCTCGCACATTTGCGGGGGTGTGAGTGATGTAAAGTACGCATGGGTGGAGTAGTTCGCCATCACACCGCTGTTTACATGCGCCTAAGACACACGGGGGGGAGCGGTGTGTGTGTGTGTGTGTCCTTCTGTCTCTTTGTGTGGGCAAGACGATGTCAGCGACCGCTGCTAATGCTACACACGCTGGTGCTGCTGTTCTTATTGCACCAGGTCCCCTGCTTTCTCATCACTACTGTCACACAAAACGTTCATCATGTCTCCTTCCGTTTCTTCTCTCTTCCGTCTTCACCCTCTCTTCGTTTGTTGTTGTTGTTCTTCTTCTTCTTGCACAGATCGCCGGTATCTCGCGGCGCCTCTGCGTGCGCACTGTTAGCATTAGTAGGGAGTCAAATCAAGGTTAGGGCTAGGGGAGGAGGCGCAGTAGGAGGGAGGGGGAGGCTTCCTGATCGTCTGCTGGCAGAGGCCGAGTTTACCGCCGCCGTGCGTGTTTGCGTTTCTTTCCTTCTTTCTTGTATCTGTTCAAAGCACACACACACACACACACACACACACAGGCAAAAAAAAAAAAAAAAAACAGCGGTTTCGTGCGTGCGTGCGTGTGTGTGTGTGTGAGTGAGAGGGGCCCCTCTTCTTTATTTATTTAGTTTTTGTTTTCCCGCTCTTGCTGCCCTCCGTTTGGCGTGTTTTTCCTCCGTTGAGAGTCTGCGTGAGAGCAGCGCCGAGTCCCGACATGTCTTTGTGGGACCCGGCTTATGCACGCCAGGGCCGCTACCCAATTCGCATGACGGGGTTCTCGTACAGTTACCCCAAATCGGAGGCATCCAGAAACATTATGGGGCCGCCGCTGCCGCCGCCTCCTCCTCCTCCTCCTCCTCCGCAGTACAACACGGGCTGCGGCACGTACCTGCAGCCATACCCACCCGGTCTCCCGCTCCGCTCAATGCCTCTAGCCACACAAATGGAGCCGCCTGACGGATATGGGATGGTGCCGCGGCTGCGTGGGACGCGGTTGATTTCCCATCGTCGGTGCCTTATGACGTCCACGCATACCAATGCCTTGCAGCCGTTTCCATATGCACCATCATCATCATCATCATCATCGCTGCCGGTGCAGCGTGTGACGCGCAATTCACCCTATGCTTCATCGTCTGTGGTTACTTCGCCAGCAATGTCGACTGCCCCTATGGAAGCCTCCACACCGACTCCGTTGAATAATTTTGGAAACACGTGCTACATGAATGCTACTCTACAGTGCATATTGCATTCACCGTATCTGCAGTGTAGGCTAGCGCAGTCCCATTCAAGGGCGAGAGGGAGTCCTGCTGTGACAGCTCTACTAGAATTTATGATGCCTTGCGTTGCCAACCCTTCTCGGCTGCTCATCACCTGCAAGAACGAGGCAGCTAAGCTCAATGATGAATTCCGAGGCAATGACCAGTCGGACGCTCACGAGTTTCTTCGCACCTTTCTATTTGTAGTGCATAATGAAGTGAACCGCGCCAACAGCGAGGGTGTACCATATGAGGCGATACAAGAGATTGAGAATGAGGAGGAGGATGCGGCCATGCGGCGGTGGCGCAAGCATCTTCTTTGTGTAGATGACTCAGTCATATACGATATCTTCGGTGGAGTTGTGTGCTCAAGGTGCATTTGTTCCACCTGTCACAATAAATCCTTGACGTTCGACCCCTTTCTCGACCTCTCGCTGCCCATAGAATCCGGTGCAGGGCATTCTAACACGATTGAGTCCTTGATAGATGTCAACTTCAACAACTCAGTGGAGAATCTAATGGGTGAAAACCAACTGCTTTGTACGCGATGCCAAAAGCCGCGCAATGGAATCCGTAGCCTAAACATCGCACAGTGGCCTAGTATTCTGGTCTTGCATCTGAAACGCTTTGGAAGGAAGTTAAAGAAGAATGAAGCACCAGTCGTGTTCCCCGAGTCGTTCGTGACACTGGGCAAGAAACAGGTGTATTACCAACTCTATGGTTTGGTGTGCCACACGGGGTCGGAAAACTGGGGGCATTACACAAGTTACGTCTGCGTGCCGTCAAGTGGGTGGTATCTGTGCAACGACGCAACCATCACTCCAGTGACTGCGCTGGAGGTCAAGCGGATGCTTAAGGAGGTGTACATTCTGTTTTACGCGGCGACGTCGTAGTGGCGGCGCTCGTCGCCGTGCGTTTACTTCGCCTGTACACTGCATGCATCGTATGCGCCTCCCCCTCCACACCCAACCCAACCTCCTTTCATGTACGTCCACGGAGGGAGAAATCCAGAGAGTTGGACGGTCTCACACGTGTGTCGTCGCCAGTTTCATCATTACCATCGCATCCATCCACATTAACCACCAGTCCGTACAAAAAAAAAAAAAAAAGGTGCCAGTAGTACTACGGCCACCTTTTTTATTTTTTTTCTCCTATGTTTCCATGTGCATGTGCTCCTCGCTGCGGATGGTCTTTGTTTCGCGTTCGGGCCCTGTGAATGTATGCAGACGGAACTCGTTATCACGTTTGTTTCTCGGAGTTCCTGTTGTTGTTGTTGTTTTTATTTCCAGGTGCTGCGGCTCCCGGAAACATCATCATCAAATGCCCCCGTCCATCGCCTGCTCCCAGCCCTTCTGGATGCATCATTCTGCTGGCCGAAGGCCGAAGCGAGGCGAGGCGAAACGAAACAAACAAAAGGCTTCACCGGGGCAAACAAAATGAGAAAATGTCGAATTTGAAAGAAACAAATAAACAACAAAGTGGCGCGGATAACTCTCTTTGCTTGCAACCAAACCCCCCCCCCCCTTCCCCCTCCCCCACAGAAACCACCGTCTTGCGCCACGGCATCATTTTCATTGCATGAGATGAAGCCGCCGCTGCGCAAGGCGAGTGTGCACATGCATATTTATATATGTATGCAAATGGGTCTGCATCTGCGTCTTCTGCGAGGGGTGTCGCGGCCGCGGAGTTGGTAGTTTTTTCTTGTTTTTGATTGTTTTGCATGCCACAGCCTTTGGGCCTTGTGCTTTCTGCGTCGATTTGTCAGCCCTGCGTGACTTTCACCCCGACCAGCCGCCCGCGCCACATTTCCGTTTGCTTCAGTGGCGGCTCTGCTCGCCCGAGCCCCGCACTGGCATCCATGTGTGGTGCGACGCGATACTTGCTCTCTATCCCTGTCTCTGTCTCTGTCTGTCTGAGTTGGTGGTGTGTTGGTGTCGCTACACCACGGGAATGGAATGGGACACGTGCAGGGGCGAGGGAGGGAACTGAATACCCTCCACACACAAAAGACAAGAAAAAAAAAAGCCAATAACAATGATATTATCATGTAGATATCGAGTGGTCCTTTCTTTCAGTTTTTTTTTTTTTTTTTTTGTTGTTGTTCTTTTGCCCCCGTTTATTGTCCACCACCACACTTTCTTTTTCTTTTTCTTGGTTTTTTTTCTTTTCTTGTTTTTTTTTTTTTTTTTGCTTAGCGCAACGAATGGAGGATATCGATGTCTGTGCGTGCGTGATGACGACATCTCTATCTCTCTTGTTTGTAGAGTAATGCCAATGCCATATGGGTGCACACCTTCCATCCTTGCTTTCTTCTTTGTACCCATGTATATGTATATATGTGTGTGTGTCTCTTCTACCTTCGCCCGCATCAGTATTGTTGTTTTAGCACTCAAGGCAATATATCACACGGTGGATCACATTCCTGTTGTTGTTGCTGCTGTTGGTGGTGACAAGGAGGCTGGAAGCTGTATTGATAGGGAACGCCGCACCCCTCACCGTGCGCGAGGAAAGGAGCAACCCGTCAGGAATAACAGAGAAGTGAAGTATATATTTATATATTTAACAATTAAGTGGGGTGGAGCAAAGAAGCGCCATGGCTGAAGCGGTTTTCGAGTTCCGTGTGCTCGACCCGGAGCAGCGCAAGGGGGCAGGTGCTCTCGAACTTTCCTACTGGACGTACAGAATCCGGGCCCGCACCACACTTCCCATGTATCCGCGCAAGGAGATGGAAGTGGTGCGGCGCTACAGCGACTTTGAATGGTTTCGTGCACAGCTCTCGGAGGCCTATCCGTACTGCATCGTTCCACCCATTCCGGAGAAGGATGTGCAAGGGACTCTCAACAAAATTGTTGGATCCTCCTCGCAGGCTGCTGCACGGCTGCGCGACTACCGCCAGCGGGCGCTTAAGAAGTTTCTGATGCGACTTGGCGCCCACCCGCGACTCCACACCTCGACTCTCCTCCAGGATTTTCTAGAGATGGACGAGTCCGAATGGGAGCGCAAAATGCGAGCTCCTGTGAGGAGCTCAGACCGTACCTTCTCCAACGCCCTCGGTGGTGGCGTCAACCACGCGCTCACAAGGCAGTGGAACGCCGCTGGAGCGATGATTTCCTCCGGGGAGGGATACACAAAGGTGATTTCCAATGGAAGCATGGACCCTCTGGTGCTGGAAGAGACACGCATGTATGTTCAGCAGCTGGAGGATAGCATCAGGATGCTGCGGGAGCGCGTGCAGATGCTTGTCGATCGGCGAAGGAGCACAAGCAATGCCTTACATGAGTTTGGTATGGCCTTTGAAAAAGTCGGGGAGATGGAAAATGACATTCAACCCACGCCTCTCAGCAATGCCCTCATTTCGGTTGGGCAGCACAGCGAGCACCTATCCTCCATTCATGTCGAGCACGCTGGGGAAGAGACAAAGCAGGTAGTTGAGACGTTGAGTTACTACTACGGCATGTGTGGGTCGGTGCGGGAGACACTGAGGCACCTGCAAAACACGGTGGAGCAAGTAGAGGCACTGAAGCACCAGGTGGCTGACCTCACCTCGCAGAGGGAGAAGACACTGTTGAAGGGTGGACAGATGGACCGCGTGGCAAAGCTGGAAAACGAGCTTGGCGCATCGAAGGAGCGATTGGAGGCAGCCAAGCAAGAGCTGGAAGCGAGCGAAATCATATTCAGGGATGAAATGTGCCGCTTTCACCAGGAAAAGCAGTACGATGTGAAGGCCATCCTAAAAACGTTCGCCGAGCTGCAACTTAAGTACGCCCTACGAATGAGAGATGCATGGGAGAAACTTGTCCCAACGCTGGATCAGGTCCGGGTTGATGACGATGCGGCCGGAAAGGGGGTCTCCTCGTGACAGAAATCAAATTCGATCAGGCCGCGCACGTGACCACCAATGTGGTGGTGATTTCCTATCGGATCTGTCTGTCTGTCTGTCTGTGTGTGTGTGTGTGTGTCTGCGTTTTTTTTTTTTTTCGTTTTCTTGCTTGCTTTTCCGATTGAGGCGCACCACCGCAGTATATGAGCACCACCACTGCAACTGGGTGTCATTCTTGTTGTTTCTCGCCCACTGCTCCCACTCTCGTGTGGGGGGGATGCACGGGGTGGGGGTATTTGCATGCGGTCTGGAGGAGGGGTGGTGTTGCGGCATGAGAGGCGATGGGAACGGAAGACGTATCGAAGGCCGACAAGAGAAGTTGGCAAAACACAAAAGGGAGGAAGACTCAAAAAAAAAGAAAAAAAGAGAAAAGAAACACACACATATATATATATATATATATAATTTAGCGGATTTAATTCTCTTTCAAGCTCGCCACCAATTCATCCATCAGTGTTTGTATTTATATGTCTTTCTTTGGGATTCATCGTCCCCTCCCCCCTGTTGTTTTTTTCTAAAAAAAAAAAAACACACACATATATACATATATATATATCTGTATCTGTATCTGTATCAGTTTGTGCGTACATCACAGATTGACTTGTTTCTTCTTTGTTTCTCGCACCCTTTGAAAGGAGGAAGAGGAGGGAGGACTCGACACACATCGTCGTACTCTTGAGCCTCTGCTCCCCCTCCCCTCCCCTCTCACTCCCCCCCCCCCCCCCCTGCAAGTGTACAACAGTGTGAATGGCAATGATATCGTCTGGATGCAGTCGTGCAGTGAGTCTGTTGGTGCATGTGTGGATGCTTCTGGCTGTGGTTTCTGCGACAGTTGCAACTGGCATGACGGTTCTTGATCTCCCCACGCGCGTGTCTGACCGATTTATTAGCGGCCGTGCGCTCCTTGTGGTTGTTTACCTGAACGCTACGGCGTATCCCTCGTCCAGTCACGGAATGCAGGCGTTTCATCTCGCACTGGTGATGGACCTCCGTGATGCCATTCTCCCGGAACTCGAAAGCGTGTGGGCCGATGCACCTTCAGATGGGGGGGTGTCTGTCGGCAACCTCCCAGTGTGCTCGCTTCACTCTTCTGCGTACCATGGCCTTGAAGTGGCTGGTGTTGGAACTGATAATCAAACGCACCCATCCGTCTCCGTCATTCATTGCAATTGGATGCTTGACGACTCGCATCGGATCCCGATGCATCTCTATCCACGATGCCGGAAGCGTGTCCAGGCGCTGTACAAGCCGGATTCTACAGAGTTGGGTGAAATGAACACGAGCAGCAATGGTGTATTTTCGCGTGCATCTATGGCATATTACAAACTGACAGGTGAGTCGCATCATCTTGTCGCCATTGGCGGAGACTGCTATCTCCAAAGTGCGTCGTTTGCATCAGCGAACTCCGAATGCGGGAAGCTGTCTTGTCTCTCGATTGCAGTGATTGTGGTGTCGTGCATCGTGGTGCAGCTGCTTATAGTTACCACCGTGCTATTTTCCCGTCATAAACTATGCTGCTGTTGCTGCTGCTGCCTTCACCGTCATGGAAACGA
Source organism: Trypanosoma scelopori (assembly GCA_030849745.1). Taxonomy (NCBI): domain Eukaryota; phylum Euglenozoa; class Kinetoplastea; order Trypanosomatida; family Trypanosomatidae; genus Trypanosoma; species Trypanosoma scelopori. The sequence goes on along the minus strand of JASANX010000941.1, from coordinate 34,362 downwards.
TGCCGACGTGAGTCCTCCTCCTCCTCCTCCTCTTCAGTTGTGTGTTGGTGACTCCGTCAAACATGATGGTGGGGGGAGGGGAGACGCGATGCGTCGCGTGGATGCATCATTATCGATCTCGCCCGGACGTTTGCACTGGTTGCTTTACGACTACCATCTCGAGGAGAGCAAGAACTTGTCTTCGAAATCATTGAGCGCTGATAAGGAGACTCCCGTGGGTACGAGGGACACCCAGTATAGAAGATTGCCCCTCCCCTACCAAGAGACTGCTGGTGGTGGCTCTGCAGCGCTCTCTTCGCGATCAACAATCACCACAACGTTGCCGCGTCATTCCAGCGCATCGCCGTATGCATCACTTAACAGTAGAGGTATCAAGTCTGGTGGGGGCAACGACTTTGTATCCTCAGAGCGTGAGCGGCCGTTGCTTGACACGCGTGAGATTGTCATATCTAGGGAGGAGCGGGAGCAACTGCGGAACCAACGGCTATGGCTAATGGAACACGTGGTGGGTCTGGACTCTCTGTAACGGGTGGGTGGAGCGGAAAAACAACAAAAGGACCTCCCCCAAAGGGGGAAAAACAAACAAAAACACACACACACACACACAAAGGTGGGAATGGGATTCAGTTTCTGTTTGTACTTGGTTTTGTGGAGACGAAGGAAAGCGATCGTTTATGCCCTTTTATCATCTACTCATTTACATGCCTTCGTGATTCGTTTGTTATTGTTGTTCCTTTTCCTTGGTTTTGCTGTTGGGCATCGAGTGTGCAGAGTTACAGATGGTATTGATATTTCTCAATGATATATTGATGATCTGCAGTGTGTCCACGTGCCGGGTTTGGTGCAATGAGATGTGTTTTTGATCTCTTGCGACCACGTGCTGCTGCATACAATGAGGGAGGGGGGTGGCGCCTTTTATTGTCTTCGTTATTATTGCTGCTGCTGCTGCTGCCTCCGCCAGGTGTCGAAGAAAAGAAAGTAGGCCTCTGGCGTCAAGTGGAAGCAGAAGGAGACAGTGGAGATCATGAATTCGCCCCTTGTCTTTTCAGTGCGCCAGGCTCTTGTTCCACTAGTGGGGTGCGATCTGCTTTTTCCCGTCCGCCGCGTGTACTGTGTCGGGCGAAACTACTTGGACCACGCAAAGGAAATGGGCGGAACTGTCTCCAAGACGCATCCGTTCTTCTTCAGCAAGCCGCCTGACGCCGTGGTGAGCGACCTGACAAACCACACAGCTGCGATGAACATCGCCGTGAAGTACCCCCCGCAGACGGCCGACTACCAGCACGAGGTGGAACTGGTCGTCGCCGTCGGCGGTGAGGGGAGGTACAGTGCGTTGTCGCCAGAGGAGGCACAAAAGATTATCTACGGCTACGCCGTAGGGCTCGACATGACCCGGCGGGATCAGCAGATGACGGCGAAGGCGGAGGGAAAGCCTTGGGATTTGGCGAAAGGTGCCGACGAGAGCGCCCCATTGTCCGCCATTCTGCCCCTGGAGCTCCTACGGCAGCAGAGCCCCTCACTGTTCTACCCAACTGATGAGCCACACGACGGGGCAAACCGGACTGGTAGTGGCACAACACCATGCGTGCTACGCCGCAGCAACATTGAGCTCTGCGTAAATGGCGTGTGCCGGCAAAGGGGTAACGTCTCGTCGTGCATCACCCCCATTGACGAGTTACTCTCCATTTTGTCACATTCTGTCGGGCTAGCGCCTGGTGATCTTATTTTCACCGGAACCCCCTCTGGCGTCTCTGCCGTGAAGCCTGGTGACGTGATCGTGGCGGCGATTGAAGGTATTGGGGAGCTGACTGTACGTCTGCAGTAAAGTGCAGTGGCGCATTAGCGTGTCTCCTTATTTATTTATTGCTCTTTTAGAGAGAGAGAGAGCGAGAGTGAGTATGTGTGTGTCTGTGCGTGTGTGTGTTAGCGGCGCTGTTCATTTGCTTGCTTCCTCAGATTCTTGAGAGACGGAGACAGAGAGAGAGATATGGATATGGAGAGGGACGTGACTGATGAGGATGGGGACGAGGCGCTGCCTGTGCATCTGCTCTCCCCCCCCCCCCCCTTTTTTTTTTTGCTCTGTTCATTTATTTCCCCGCTTCTTTTTTTTTTTTCCTTCGATGTGTTGTGGTTGGCGCTGGCAACGGGATTCACTGGTTTCTGCAGAGAGAGTGCGTGTGTATATAAGTGCAAGGGGATTTCCCTCCCCTGCTTCTACAGTTGATTACACCATCACCACACGCGGCGGCAGGCAGACGGACGGACGGTCGGAAGAAATAACAAGCGGAGAAAATACGGCGAATTACGGCACACGAGAATTATTGCATTGGCCATTCGTCATCATTACGCGAGTGTGTTCTGGGCTGCTCAGAAAGGCGTTTGCTCTGCACATTTCTTCTAGCCACCGCTGTGTTGTTGTTGTTCTCGTCGGCGGCGGCGGCGGCTGCATCGCTGCGGTTGTTTCTTTCTGGTGCGGCGCTTGCCGTTCTCCCGCTTTCTTTCTTCTTTTTTTTTTTCCCCCTCCTTTGCTCTGCTCATCCCGGTCGTTTCCCCACCCCCCACCACCCCCCCAGGGGCACAAGTGTCCATTCAACGTCTCCACCCGCACCCCTCACCACGCCGCTCAAACAAGCGAAGAGACGCGAACCACGACGAAAGAAGGAGGATTCACCGGTAACATTCTCGTATTGACGTTGTGTGGATTTTGTTTATTTGTTTAATTTCCTGCTTGCTTGCTTCAAAAATATTCACTAGTCCATCCCACATCGCGACCACCACCACCACCACCACACGCGCACTTACAACGCCGCAGCGCCATGAGCCGGCAGATGCACATCACCGCTGAGGACGCTGGGAAGCAACTGAAGGCGGTTCAACAGCACAAGAAGGACCCAGACCGGGTGCTGGAGCCGCTCGAGGTGATGTGTATGTCGCTTGTAATGGGTGTGGAGGGATACTTGCGTGCGTTCGATGCTGCGGCAGCGATATCCATGCTGGTGCGTATGACCAGGAGAGAACTCTTCGCCTTCTCTGGGGATGCGACGACGATGATTTTTCGTGCACTCTCTCTCATAATGGAGTATGTTCCTGGTTCGTATGAGAGTGCGTTGCCGTTTCACAAGCAACTGATGAAGACCGTGTGCCGGCTTGTCTCCCGCACTCTTGCCGGGAGTATGAAATACAACAACACAGACAACGCAATGCTACTGGAGGAGTCTCTGCGACTCATTCGTTTTATCAGCAGGGATGAGTACAGCATCTCCATTCTGCGCCTTGGTGTGCCGGACATCATAGGAATCGCCGTCTCCGAAAACACACTGCTGGCTCGTCAGGCCTTGGAGGCCCTGCTCGTCATTTGCTCCAAAGTTGTTTTTCTGCCTGGGAGCAGTAATTTGTTCTCGTTCAACATACCGGTCTTCTGCGGGGGTGAGCAAAAGAAACGCAGAAATGAGCCCGGAAGCTTCTTGAACGAGAACCCAATGGTTCTCGTGGTTGAGAAGGTCATTGTGCCTTCGCTGCACATGGCGATCCTCCAGTATGCGGCGAGCCTTGAGAGTTTCCCCGACTCGTGGTCGTGCCTGGAAATAGCGATGCAGTGTCTCGGTAGACTTATTCAGCGCGCCATGCTGTTTCGCTGCAATGCCAGAGCTAAAAGAATGGTTTCACGTGAGCTTTGTCAAACACTCTTCCGCCTACTGGCATTCAACGATCGAAATGTGGCACTGGAGCACTCTGTTCGCTCAGAGAGAGTTCTACTCTGTGAAACACTGCTGAGCAGCGTCATCGCGGCTGATTGGACAGTCGCGAGCGACTCTCTTCTTAGTGATGACGCTCAGCTATTCTACAGGCTGGTCTTCGCTGATTCAGATGCGGAGGGGACGTCGCAGTTGGAGAACCCCTTCTTGATTGGCAGGGCACCGTCCGGCACCTCGCAAAGGGGCGACAAGGAGCACATCATATCCATTTCTGCCCTTCGCCTCTTCATCCTTGCGTGCCCGCGTGTGCGAAGAGAGGCGTTTGGCCCAAAGCCGGAATTCGCACTGCCGGTGCATCAATGGATGTGGGAGGATGACATGCGGCACATGAACCGCATCATTGAGAGGGCCTGCATCGGACTGGAAATGAGTCTAGCACGTCAAAGCAAAGAAGCGTGGGTCAGAACAAACACAAAGGCTCTAAAAGTTGACCTCCGCACGATGAAGATCTCCGGCGGATTCGGCACCACCGATTGCAATGTCTCGCGCAAGTTTGTACCGTTTGTTTTTCATTTTGTGGATGAGGCGGATCTTTACCTCGAGGCCATAAAGAAGGGGGAAAAGAGGAGTAAAATGAGACGCAGCGGTATTTTGGGGGCTGTGAATCAACCCTCAAGTGCGTCTTCAGCGTCGGGGACGGCAGAGGCGACTTTGTCGCACTTGAACGGGCTCTGCACTATGAACACGGATGTTTTTGTACCCTCCTCCTACATTGGCATCGCAGAGGTGTACCTTGAAAGCCTCTGCAACTATACTCTTTCTGCCTCTTGCGAGATGACGGTGCAATTGGGAACGTGCGCATGTGCCTCGATACTCCAGGCGGCTATTCGATGTGGGGAGGAGCAGCGATTGTCAAACCTTCTTTTTAAGGTCATGCAACCGCTCTGTGAGATGCTGCGCGAGGTGTTTATCTCGGCTGACAAGACTACCAAGTCAATGGCTCTCTCAATGATAGTGTGGCTGCTGGGTCACAGCCGGGCATCCGAGTGGAAGTTTGTTGAGATGGCCCACAAATGCGGCGTGATCAGGCAGCTGGAAATCCTCTCTCGCAGTCATAAAAATAACAACAACAGCAACGTGGACAGAAGCAGAGGGGTTAGCACGCATTGCAAGCGATCCGACCACGTATCATCGATTCTTTATGTGTTTGGAGCAAGACAATCACGCACTGAACACGTAGCGTCAATGGCTTCGTTGCTTCTCTACGTGATGGACAGGCAGTTGGAGAATAAGACTTTGGTGGGAGGGCATATCGCTCTTCATGCAGTGCAGATGGAGGATGTGCTGCGAGCGGTAAATCAGCTGAAGGCGTGTGTTGCGGTGCCTGGCGTCCACCGGGCCGTGTTGGTACATATGTTGAATGTCATAGAAAAATCGGTTGGTACCATCGCATCGTTTGAGGCATCCAATCTTGGTATTGCGGACGCAATGCTGTTCTACCTGCTCGGGAGTAAAAATACGGACGTCAGGGCAAAGGGAAAGAGCAGCAAAAGTAATCAAACAAAGGCGGATGCGCATGCACGGAAACCCCCATCTGTTGCCAGCTTTCCAGCAGTAGGGACTGCCGCTGACATGAGAATGTTTGATGGCACGCGTGTGGCTGATCGTCTTCATCGAGAGTGCCGAAAAGATCGACTTGAGTGCTTTCTGCAGTGCGCGATCGAGAGGCCACATGTGGTGGGGGCGTTGATTGAGATTCTGATCGGCACGTTATCTCTGAAAAAAAAATTACCCCTCGTTGAGTCTCTACTGAGCTCGCAGGTCGTGTCATGTCGCACGCCGCAGAAAGCCGCCTTGGCGTGTATGGATATACCATTAACTGTGGCGCTCTGCTCAAAGCAAGCTGGTGATGACAATGATGGCGTGGGGATCCCCACTGATCACGCGTTATATTTCAAAGATAAGACTAACCAAAGGCCTCCAAGGGGCAGTGAGGATGAAGAGGATGCCAAGCAGAAGCAGTCTCGTTTGCATCTAAAGCATGAGCAAGTCACCAAGTTGGAGACGGCGAAACCAAGCCAGCGTGAATGCTGTCCGAAAGGACATCGGTTGCACACGGTTTTTAGACCGCCTCATAGGCTTATATGCACGGTGTGTGGAGAAGATCTGCATTCTGGCTTCTTCTGTGACCAGTGCGAATATTATCTCTGCAAAGATTGCTCTGCAAAGCATGAGACGCAACAGGGAGGCGGTGATGCGGGACTTAGTCCCGCTTCAAAGGCTTCGGGCGCCAACGTGGCGCCTGCTGCTGGTGATAGGCAGAAGCGACCGCAAGCGCAGAGTATATCGATTTTTAGGACTCACTTGTTTTCGAGCATTGGCGACATGGAGCGCTGTTTCCGTACCGGCTCATCCTCCACAAAAGGCACAAGCGTTGCACCAGCTCCTCCGTCGGCGTTGCAAAACGTTGACCGGTTCATGGAACGCGTTGGATATGTCATGGCACGCGAAAAGGGGAAATACAAATTCTCAGCTCTTCGCCATCGAGTTCAGCGCGCATTGAACACCTTCGCCGTGCGGAGTTCTGTTCCCGATTCCATGGCAACTGCCCAGAAGCAGCAGCAGGTCGCTCAAGCATCGAGGCTGGAGGAAAGCACGCTGGAGCGCCTCTTGTGTGACGCCATGGAAGAGCGCTATATACTATACACCAACTCTACTGGCCGCTGTGCATACCAGGAGACACTTATAGCTAGTCTCATCCAACGGGCTCTTTGCGACGGATGCATCAGCGTAGTGGAGCAGTTGGAAAGCTGCTTGCTCATTCATGAGGAATCCGCGGAGGGCACAGTCCCAGCTGAATCGCTCCTGGATGTTTGCAAAAGGCCTGCTGCCTCGTCGTCAGTTCAAACGGGCACCTTGGATAAAGGCATTGCTGGACAAACCTACGTGTTTCATCACTTTCAGAGCGACGAGGAGACACACTGCTGTTGTGGCGAAGGCTCAAGGGAGGATCTAAACACAATGCATGCACCGAATATGGTGCGCAAACCCCCGCAACTCTCTCAAAGTTCAGATATGCTTCTACTCATTCTCCTGCACAAGCTGCTGCATCCGCTTATCAGACAGGGCTCCATCGATATAGACACCTCTGCGTTCTTGAGCACTCACTTTACAACTCTCGTCATCAAATCACTGGCGGCTTCGGCGCTCCGTGTAGCTCTTTTACCACCACGGTTGGCTGTTCCACGATGGGTCGATTTCATCCTTGTAGAGGCCAATTTTCTCTTACCGCTGAGTGTGCGAGGATGTGTTGCTCGTTTCTTTGCATGTGGCGCTCGCCGTGCTCTGCATAATCATCTGAGGAACGCAAATGTGATTCGCGACTGTAAATCCATCGACGTGTATCCTGCAGAGTGGGCGCGAGGGGCAAACCACAAGTACACTGTGAGTCGGTCAACACTTCTGCGTGACGCCTACAAGGTTCTTCAGAAATGCGCTGACTCTCGCTTTCCCGTATCTATTGAGTTTGAAGAGGACGTGGGCGTCGGCCAGGGTCCCACAGCTCACTTCTACACGCTGATTGCCCAGAAAGTCGCCGAGGCAGAGTTCATGCTCTGGCGAGGTAATGAGCACGTCAATCTGGGGGGTTATGCAGAGTCGAGAAGCGACAGCAGGGATGGGAGAAAAACAGGCGACCCAGTGGTTTTTCCACGTGGAGCAGAGGGGTTGTACCCGCGTGCAATGGAGTCCAAACTCTCCCTGTGGGCTTGCCCTGCTTCCCCGAAACTCATGCCCGGGGGCGGGAGATGTTTCTCGGACCACATTTCCGCCCTTTGCAATTTTGCCATGTTTGACCGGAAGCGAGCCAACTGCTACTACCTTGTTGGTGCCGCACTGGGCCGTGCCTTCTTAGATAAGGTTGTGTTTCCGCTTGATTTGAATCCGGCGCTCGCCATATTTTTGATCCGTGGCGTCCCTGCACCGCGGGTTCTGCTGTATGATGGCATGGGGAGTGATGTAGTGGATAGGGCAGAGCGGCCAATCGATCTGATGGGACTCTCCCTTGAGGACCTGGAATTGATGGATCGATCAATTTCAACCAGCCTCTCTTTGCTGCACTCGCTAGATGCCGCTGCGCTGGAATCGCTAGACTTGCCCTTCACACTCCCGGGCAATGACGCGTTTGAGATGACGAGAGGTGGTGCAGAGATGCATGTCTCGGCGGGTAATGTTTCCCGCTACATTTGCCGGGTGGTCAGCGCGCTTTTATATGAGTCGGTGATACTTCCCATTCGCTTCATGGTGTACGGATTCCGTGACGTTGTTCCGTGTGAGGCACTTGTGTCGCTGGATGCGCGGGAGGCAATGGATACGCTGTGCGGGACCAGGGTGAAGGACGGCGAGCCACTTTGGACGCTTGAGGAAATCAAGTCGATTCTTCTCGCGGACCACGGCTACCAGAGCGATTCTCCACAGATTATAATGCTGCAGAACATACTGGCGAACCGCATGACACCAAAGGAGCAGCGCATGTTTCTTCTCTTCTCCACCGGCTGCCCGCGACTACCAGTCGGTGGTGTGCAGGCTCTCGGTGGCATCACGGTAGTTAAGAGCTCTCTTATGACGGTATTCAGTGCTGGCGGTGATGGTGTGGGTCAACAACTGTTGGGCGAGATGACGCACGAGACCACCTCTCCATCCCATTGGGAGTCAGCCTGGCCGCTACCGTCGGTGAACACGTGCTTCCGATATCTGAAGTTGCCCCCGTATCCCACGGAGGAGCTCATGTACAAAAAGCTGTTGCTCAGCATCACCCAGGGAGGAGAGACCTTTGAGCTCTCGTGAAGGGGGTGGTGGGGGTGCTGTCGTGGGTTTGTTCTCGCCGCTCTACTGGCAGCGGCGTCCGCAAAATGGCAATGCCAACGATGATGATGATGATGATGATGATGCAGAGAGGAGGAGGAGGAGGAGGGTGTGTGTGTGTGTGTGCGTGTGCTGTGTACTCCACCCTGCCTCGCCTTATAATTCCTTTTAGCCGCCCACCCCTCTTCGCCGAAATTACAACCACCAACAAAATGACAGGGAAGAAGGACAGGAGGAGGAGGAGGGAAGGATGGCAACATTCAACTGAGTAACTGCGAACGAAAAAAACGGGCATGAACCAGTCACTGCATCCGCGAATCGACGAGTGGAAGGCCCCTCTCACCACCACCACCACCACCGCCGCCGCCGCTGCTGCTGCCGTGGTGCGTTTTCTCCCGAAGCAAACAAAAACAAAAAAGAAACAAGTGCCAAAGGGAAACGAAATGTGAAGAAGAACGGTGCGAGCCGCACTCAGCCTGCTGAGTGCGAAAACAAGAAAAGTGTATGTGTAGTTATAGTCCGTAGAAGTGGACCGGATGCGATGAAAGTAACAAGAAGAAAAAAAAAGGAAAAAAAAAAAAAGGGGTGGGAGATGAGTGGATGGGACGAGGGGAACACAAACGACGAAAAGGAGGAGGAGGAGGAGGAGGAGGAGTGTGTGGGGACTCAAAGTACCTCCTCTGCGTGCTTTTTTTTCTTTTTTGTTTGTTTTCCGTCTTTTGAATCATTTTGTTTTGCCTTCCCTCCCCCTTTTTTTTTTTTTTTTTGTTGTTGTTGTTGATGCTTTTTTTTTTGTTTTGTTTTTTTGCCTCATTGCGCACTTGTGTCCAATGTGCGCATGTGCGTCGCTCACTTGACTCCGCCCTCACCTTTTTTTTTTTTCTGGTGGGGTTTTTGTTTTCATTTCTGCAGTGCCCCTTCGCATCCTCACGGTGGATGCCGCTTGATGTCTGTGTTGCTCCGTTTTGTATTCTCTTCCATCTGCGCACCCATTCCCGGTTCACGCAGCGCAGAGCAATGACGAAAAAGGAGATGCGCTGCGCCGCGGTGCTCCCGCCGCTGCCGGCACCAAATAAGAAATACATCAATAGGATGAAGCTCATTGCGAGGAAGAAGGAGAAGGCAGCAGGAGAAAAACGAGTCCGTGGCGGCAAGAAGAATAAGAGTAAGAGTAAGGCAACGAGCGGAAGCCCAGCAAAATCATCCTCATCATCATCATCATCATCGGTGAGAACACCTAAGAAATGTGCGAAAAAGCCGCCGATGGTTTCGTCCGTAAAGGCGAAGACGAGACGGATGGTTTCCAGAAGGGGCACCGCGAGGGCATTGAGGGGTGGGAAGAGAGGAATCGCGGCATCTGTAGTGCCTGCAGCGAGCAGAGCTGCTCAGCATAAAGGGCTGTCACAGGAGGAGATGGACAAGCAGCTGATTCAGCGGGTTATTTCTGGCGAGGATAACCCACATGGCGCGGCATCCGCTGCCGTTGGGGTGGAGTTGGGCGATCTGCTGCAGTACCCATGTCTCCCGTTCCTCGAGGACTACGCAGAACAGAAGCGGAGTGAAGTGGTCTCTGCGGACGCCCTGCTGCAAAACGCACACACATACTTCAAGGATTTGGGGAAGAAGGAGTCGGCCATTCGACGTGCCGCGGCGAGACGCTTGCAGGAGCTGAAGAACATCAACCGGCATGGTGGCGACAAGGATGGTTTCCGCTACGTTGTTCCACGAAATGCAAAGGAGCTTGTGCGGCAGATGGAGCAGAACGCAGGTGCCGCAGGTGTTGACAGTTCGCAGTTGGTTTCCACTTTTGGCGGCGACGATGTGCCGCAGCAGCACCATGACGGCGTTTCAGACCGACCGATGCGCTGCCACAAGAGGAAAAAACGATGCTACTCCGATTTTTACCAGTTTCAGGTGAGCAAGCGCTGGACGCGCAACGCCGAGAACTTTCTCAACAGGGGGCGCGCCCATAAGTCAATCTTCGAGGCGACACGGCAGTCGCGCTCCATCAAGAAGCTCTAAAGGATAAGGGCGAAGACGAAGGAAGTTGGAAATGAAAGACTAAAAAAAAGGTGAATTGCAGCGCGTGACTCTGGCTGCGGTGGTGGCGGTGGTGGTGGTGGTGTCTTAGCGCCTTCTTTTTTTGTTACTTCTTATCTGCACCGAGGTGCACGGAATTTCGTCTCTTCATTTGTATTGCTTCTAGTACGAGTAGTGATAGCATTTCCGACAAACACACGCGTGCTCGCTTTCTATTCACCTCCCACTAGTTTGCTTCTCCCACAAAAATGGGGAAGGTGCGTGACCTGTGGTGGGGTGATGGCGGGCGTGCCGTTAATGCGCCACAGCCCGTTCGTATTGCGCGTGGTTGGGACGTGCGTGCTGAGGTGTTGCCATCCAAACCACTTGCGCCGCGCAGGCGGAAGTACGTGCATGTCCGACCTAACAACCGCGACGCAGTGCCATTGCCACACCCTGGTCAGAGCTACAACCCGTGTGACGACGACCACCAGGACGCGCTACGCACGGCGGTGAAGAAGCTGCAGAAGAAGAAGAAAGCGGATGAGCGATTTGTCTCCATGATGACGTACGGTCGCGACATGAAAAGCACGGGGGATCTTTTTTCGGATAAGACATGGGAGGAGAAGGTCCAGGAGCGGCCAGATAAGGATCCAAAGGGGGATGTTGCGGCTGTTGATGGCGGCAGGAAGGAAAAGAAGAAGGCAAGGGCAAGGGCGAAGGCGAAGGCGAAGAAGAAGGCAGCAACAAAGGCCTCACTGCAGGCGGCGAAGCGCGCGCTGCCACACCGTCGTCACCCGAAGCGTGAGATTGCCCTCACAGAGGTGGAAAGGCTTGACAAACTTCTAGTTGCACACCAGAAGCGTGAGGAGCGGCTTGCGGCATCGAGGGAGCGGCGCCGTGAGGTGAAGCGTGCGAGGCTGCAGGTGAAGAGTTTTGGTCGCTATCACCACACGCCCCTGGTGTTGGATGTGGCACCGAGCAGCGAACTCGTCGGTTCCCTCCGTCATCTGAACGGAAGCTCTGTACATCCCCTCATGGAGCGTATGAAATCCATGGAGGAGCGCAACCTCGTGCCAGCCCGCATGCGGCATACATACAACAAGCGAAAGGTGCTGAAGCCAAAGGGCGAGGTACGTGTGAAACGCGAGACGTTTGGTGTTATGCCCGAGACGAGCTTCTAGGATGAAACATGCGGAGAGAAGAAGGCTGAGCGAATGTCTGCTGCAGGCTAGATAGGGCGATTAACAATTTTCCTGCCGCTGTAATGCTTGTACTGTCTGCCCAAACTGGTGCCATGATGCGACGCTCTGTTGCCATGGCGATGTTGATGTTGATGTTGTTGCTCCTGCTGTGGTCGATGCCGACCCCTTCGTGCCTCTACTCTTGTTGTTGTTGTTGTTGTTCTTCTTCTTCTTCTTGTTCTCCATGGAAACATGGAGAAGTGCTAATAGCAATCGCTGTCACGACACGAAATCGTGATAGCAATATTTGCTTTTGTTGCAGTTGCTGTTGCGGGCTGCATTTTGCAATCTATCAGGAATCTCAAAAACATCCACAAAGAAAGCGAGCACGGAAGGAGTCGTGGTGGGGGGGGTGCAGTGTGGTGACCTCTGCGCCAGTCTGTCATTCTGTAGAAGTGAAGGAGGCGAAATTAAGGGGTAACAAACGGGTGAGAAGCAAAAAAAAAGGGGGGGGGTTGAGTGTTTTTTTTTTTTTTCTTCGTTGTGTGAGTCTCGTATATATATATATATACAGAGGGGAGGAAGACGCTTTACGTACATTAATGAGTTTTTTGTTCAGGACGCTGTTAGGTGAAGGCGTGGTGCATCCGCAGGATTCTGCGGAGAAGACTGCCGCTACCAACCACCACGAGCAGCAGCAGCAGCAGCAGCAGCAGCAGCAGCAGCAGGTTCCCACACGAACACTCATTCTCCGCGTTCAGTCCTGCACCGTGGCTCAGGACAGGCGTGACGCGCTGAAGGAGCTGCAGTCGTGTCTCGACCTTCCCTATGTCATGGCGGCGAAGGAGGTGTTCTACTTCTGCAACGTGCTGCGTAGCTCTGACGACGATGATGACATTGTGGAGATGTCTCTCACTCTTCTCTCGTGCATTACCGACGTGGCGAACTACCCCTCCGGCCCCTCCGCGTACAAAGTCCAAGAGAAGGAGAAGCGGAGCATCCGGGATTCTTTTCTGCATGAGCTGCTTTTGGAGGTCCCACTGCTGCTGGAGCATGTCGGGAAGGGCTCCTTCTGGTCCCGTTTTCATGCAGTGCAGATACTGCAACGGCTGCAGGAGTATGATCCTTCGGCGGTGCAGAGACTACTGCTCTCCTTCCATGGCATAGGCGTCCTTGTGGATATTCTCAACGACAACACGCACGGGGGTGCGCTTCGAAATGAGGGATTAGTGCTTATAACTTCCATCGTTGCAACCGACACGGAGCTGCAAACACTACTAGCATTTAACAATGCCTTTGAGACGCTGTTCACCGTGATCAGCGAAGAAGGTGGGATCGACGGCGGTGTCATTGTGTCGGACTGTCTCACCATCATGCGCAACATGCTGCGGGACAACAAGGCAACGCAAAGACTCTTTTGCGACATGGGATGTGCACGTCTTGTCCGTACGCTTATTGAAGCGGTGTCAGAGCGATTACAGACCTCCCTAGAACGCCAAAATGCATCGCGCAACAACCGTGGACATGAGGCTCCTGGCCTTGCAGAGACCGCCTTTGTCCCTCTGAACAATACACAAAATGTTGTGGTTCTCATGTCGGTCTCCATTTTAAGCTGCGTTCTTCGGGGAGTTGAAACAAATCAGGAGGGTACTAGTGCTCAGCTTTCCTTTATGCAAAGTGGCGTGTTGGGCCCACTGACTTCATTGGCTCTCAGCGGTCTAGCCGTGGATGATGCGGTGCGTGTGGAGGCGATGCGGACGTTGGCTGTACTCATTCATGATAAAAGAGTGGGTGTTGAAGAGTTTATGAGGTTGCGTGTCGTGACACTGCTGCAGAAGGAAATACCAATGCAGCTGAAGGAATGGGCAGCCCCGCGCGCTCTTCTTCACATGCTGATGGGTATGGAAGATGGTGTGATGCAATCCGCCGCCGCACACGTGCTTCACGCGCTACTGGGCGTTTCTGCGTGCGAGGAACGCGTTGCCACGACGCTTTTAAAGGGATTTGTCGCTCCCTCAGTCTCGCCGTCGTCGATGATGACGGTGCCACAGCCAGTACCGCTACCATCATTGTCGAATGGCTCGCTGGCTGGTGACTGTGGTGCAGCGGTGGCGGTTGCCCTCTTTGGTGCCCTACCCTGCTCTGGCTGCAGCGGGAAGTATTATGCTGCGCTTCTGCTGGACAAACTCCTATCGGTGCCTGGGATGGCAGGGCAACTGCTCTCCACGGAGCACCAGGAGTTGGTGCCGGCGTCAGGTTCTTCTCCTACTCTGAAGAAACCCGTCTCCTTTGATACGAGAACGACAGGTGGTGCATTTCTTATGTATGTTCAATACGTTATCAAGTGCCTTCGTGGTCATGGAGAGTTGGATCTCAACACTCTGAGTGCTTGTTTCCGATCGCTCCTGCGTTGGACGACCAGCGATAAGAGGGCTGTCCAGCTACTCCTGAGTGATGCAACATATTACAAGAGTCTCTTGCGGTGTGCAAGCCAAAACGAGGGCCCAGTACACGTTCGGTTTTGGGCTGGCGTGCTGTGCGCCGCTCTGTGCGTCGCCGCGCCGCGGGACATATTGGAGACCAAGCCGTACGATGTTGCTCTACAGAAGGGCGAGAAACGGGCCGTAGTGAATGGCGGTAGCATCGTTGATGCTGCGTTACCGCACCCTCTACTGCTGGACAGGCCGCAGTTGTTGGAGTTGTTTTTCAACCATCTGGGTGGCCCGTTCATCTTTGATAGTCTTCTCTTCGACATGAAGGCCTCTAGCCCGATGTGGTCAGACCCGCCAAAGAACTCCTTCCTGCGCCCCACCCCCGCCCTGTACGACGAAGCCATGAAGGAGGTGCTTTTGGGCATCATCCGGGAGTTCAAAGAGATTTGCTCATCACATTGCGCTATCCGAGAAGAGCAACCTGCATTATTAGCGGAGAAGAATATCTTGCTGCGCCCTCCCCATGATACCCGTGACGCTGGCGTTGCGGACGGGGACGACAAGGTCGAGAATTGTCCCCCAAAGAATGGTTCTTCGGTAGTTTCGAATGGTTACGCAGCATTCAACGACTCTGCGGGGCAGTTGTTGTGTCCTCAGCATCGCGAAGAAGAACAACAACATGAACAAGAGGCAGGAAAGGCAAAGGCGCCAGTGGCTTCTGGGGAGGTTGACTGCGACCTCCGAGACGCCTATGAAGCCGAGGTGCGGGAACTGGTTGCGAAGAATGCCGAGTTGGTGCGCGAGATACAGCTGCTGAGGGAACAGGAGTCACTCAGGGCGGACATCCGCGAAGCTGAGGCTGAGAAAGCTCGACAGCATGCTGCCGAGGTGAATGAGTTAAAGGAAAACATTGTATTTCTGGAAGAGGCGCTCATGGCAAAGGAGGAGGAGCACCAGGCCCTGGCGCAGTCGTTGAACATGCTGGAGGAGCAGCTCCGGGCAACTATCGCCCGGTGCGGCGCTGACAACAGCGAGGAGTTGGCGGAGCTGCGCCGGGAGCTGCAGAAAATGACGGAGGATCGCGATCAGCTACTCATTCTGGTAGCCCAAATGGACGAGGAGCGAAGTGGTGCGATTCCCGCGCAGCAGCATCTTCAGCCACCACCACCACCACCACCACCACCGGCAGCGCAGGAGCCGCCTCCTGCTTTTGTCCGAGAGGCCAGCGATTTTCATCCTCCCACAGACTGCACAGGGTTGGGGCAGGAGCACTTGACACCACTGCAGGTCGACCCGTTTGACTCGCCGGAGCCGAAGGATCCGAATAATTGCTTAGGGCCAAATTTGCCATCGTCACCACCGCAGTTGTTTTACATGCAGTCGACTGCGGTGCCATTTGGGTTGGCAACCGTAAAGGGTGGCGAACGACCCGCTCCGAACTGGTCGGGGGCTTCCACATCTACTAAGAACCCGTTTTCTCGAATGCCATTTGATGATTTCATTGGTGCCACTGGCAATGCTCCGGGGGCATCGGAACAGAAGTTGACGTTCTCTTCTTTGCATCCGGAATGTCGTGTTCCGTTTGGACCGAATCCCTTTGCAAACATGACGCCCGTGGATGGTGAGAAGGATGAGGACCTACTGTAGATTGATGGAGGCTCAGAGGAATCTTGGAAGCGGACCTCTTCAACACGGCATGAATTTGCTCCGGAGGGCAATGTTGATGAGGTGGGGATGGATGGGGCATAACACCGTGCACATGCGTGTCTCCCTCTCTCTCTCTCTCTTTCCCTCTCTCTCTCTATCTCTGTCTCTGTCTGTCCGTGTGGGTGTGTCTACCCGTCTCTTTTTGTTTTTTTTTCCCCCACCCTCTCTCTCTTTTCCGCTCGCTTTGCGTGTACACACAGAACGATGCGGGTTTTATTCGTCTTGTGCATCTTTGCCTTCCCACCCTCATTCTTTTTCTTTTTATTTCGTTTCATTTCTTTTGATTCAGTAGAACGGTGTTGTCCTCGCCGCTGCCGTTCTTCTTCCCTTCTTTCCAAGCGTGTGTGTGTGTGTGTGTGTGTGTGAAGGGAAACAAAAAGAAAATGGATACACCACTGCCCTCCGCGGCGTCACTGATGCCGCTAGTGGGGGATTGCGAGCTGGTGTTGCAGCGTCCTGTCAGCTACGAGCCTCCTTTGTATCTCTTCCCGGAGCTACTCCCCAAGGTGCCAGAGGGCACAACAGCCCTCTCGGTGAGCGATGCCGTGTCAGATGCTGTGGACGTGGCGGCATCATCGCTCAACATTGCAGAGCTCTTTCATGTGCCCCAGATAAAATCGCAGGATGGCTCACACAACTTGCAGCGACGCGACGAGGATGTGACATCCTCGTCCGCTGACCACACTACAGCACCCGCCTCGAGATCGTCACTGGCGTCTTTGTTAGCATCCAACCGTCTTCAGATGGCTGGACTGACACCGGAGATGTTGCAGCGGGGAAAATTCTCCTCTGGATCTATCGTGGAGGAGCTGCTGAAGCTTAAAGACCGCGCCGGGCTTAGCGTTGACGAGGCAAAGACGATTATGTCCAATCACTTTATCAACCTTCTCGCGTGGCGCACCCTTGTGGAGATCAACAGTCAGGCTTCGCGCTCCATGGGGAAGGAGGAGGAGGAGGTGGATAATGATCATTGTGAGAATGAGGAAGGAGGAGGCGGAGGAGGAGGAGGAGGAGAAGAACCGGTAGCCCCAAGACGGCAACGCTGTGGGAGCGGAAGTGCACGCGTACGGCGTCTACGCGAGGATGCAGAGAGTGGAATAGAGCTCGGCATGCTGCGGCCCTCAGACGATCCGTGGGGTAGCGATGTTGCTCTTGATCCGGGGGTTTTTATCGCTGCGGCAGAGCGAAATGTGGAGAGACGCATTGAGCTCATTGACACACTCACCTCCCTCTACCGCCGCCCATGGCGAACGTTACATTCGCGGGGAATACAGACGGACCGCTTTACACCTGTGACGATCAACGAGACGGCTCCCTACGTAGATCCAGCCAAGCTTCCCGGCGCTATGTTGGACCCCGAGGAACTTGGCTGGAAGCCGCGGGCCAGAGATAATGATTCGAACAACCACTACTGGACGCTCTGCGTCAGGTCGACCAGCACTTCAGCCTCCCAAGTGATTCCGATGCGGGGGCGATTTATGCACTTTGGTCGAACCACGGGCGTGACAAATGCCACAAACGGTGGAGTCACGGATGTCCACGTCGGCCTTTCCACCTTCACCACCCACCCCGAATTCCTCTCAATTCACCATTTCTCGTTGGCAGTGTTCCCAGAGGAGCCTGCGCGGTCTGGCGATGGGACGGGCGAACTGCCGGCGCAGCATGCGAGCGGTGCCATTCCTGAGACGAATGGGAATGAAAAATCTTGTCTTTGGCTCATGAATTACGGGCGTAATGGCACGCGCATCGTGGGGAAGCGTTGGGCGCTTGGCGGCATGGTGCGGCTGGACTTTGGAGATGTTCTCCAACCCACCAATGACATTCATATCGCCATCGGTGGTCGTCCTCCAACGGGTGGTGATGAAAAGCAAGGGGTAAGGGTGATGGTCCCAGGAGCAGCAGAGGGCACCGTCAAGCTGGAGCCAGATACAACTATGGAGGAATAGAGCGGAATAAGGGAAGTTGTTGTTGTTGTTGTTGTTGTTGTTTGTTTTCATGTGTGTGTTTCTGGTGGGCCCCACATTTCCATTTCTTGTTATTTATAACGGTGTTCTGGAGGTTAACGACTCACTCCTGTTCGCTGCCAGGTGGTCTTGGTGTGTTGTTGTTATTTTTACTTCTACGCGGCTGCCCCTGCTCTTCTTTTTTCTTTTTTTTTTTTGTGTGTGTGTGTGTGTTGTTTTCCGTTTCGTTTCGTTTTCACGCAACTGTAGGCACGCGCCACACGTTTTCTTCTCTCGTCTCCCCCACCTATCTACTTTACACCAGTCCATACACTGCTTGACAAATAACAACAACAGCCAAAAAAAAAAAAAAAAAGTAGAACAATATGGGCTTCTCTCTCGGAAGCATTGTGCAGGCGCTGCTTCTGTGCCTCAACGCCATGGCCATTTTGTCAGAGCGGCGACTCCTCGCAAAATACGGGCTCGCCGCAACTCCGATGAGCGAATATCTCGGCGGCAGTGGCAGTGGCTGCATGGTTGGTGGTGGTAGCGCTGGCGATGGGTCCTTTTCGCCGTTGGCATTTAGTCCCGAAGATGAATTTGTACGTGCACATCGATCGTCACCGATTAAGATGCAGCTTGCATCTGTGCTAAGTAGCGTCCGCACGCTGTTGCGGTGGCCATTGATATTCGTCAACACGGCAGTCATCTTATTTACCCTTGTGTTTGGATGAGAGCAAAGGACGAAAAGGGATTACTAGAGCCGGCACGAGCGATACGTTTCATGTGTTACTGCATGCCCCCTCATGAAGATTCACTGAGGGCTTCTTGTAAGTTCTTGTCTCTGCTCTTTCTTTTTTTCATTTTCCTCCTCCTTTTCCTGTTGCTGCAACCGCTGCTGCAACATTTTGGGTCCCACCGTACATTGGCTGTTGTTGTTTTCTCTCTCTCTCTCTCTCTATTTGTGTGTATGTGTAGTTGCTACCTTTTTTGTTTTTGTTTTTGGGTTTCCCGCACGTGTTGGTTGTGCAAATTCACGTAACGTCTCGCGGAAGTTTTGCGGTAGGCGTCCTCTCATGTCTGCTGTGCCACTCGGCCTCCCCACCGTTGGGCCAAGGCTGCACTCGAGGTGGGGCACGCACACTGGGAGACGCAAGGATCAGATCCAAATCTGGAGCGCAGTTGCTCTCCAGCAGCATTTTTCGCGCGGGGCGCTGGTGGGTGCCACGCTACCAACACTAGAAGAGGTGCCGCCTCCACTCCCGGGCGGTCGACTGTCACTTGCCCAGAAGATGGGCCTCGTCCCACTGCCGCCGCCAGCTCCATCCGATGAGGAGTGGAAAAGGATAGAGGGAGCCGCGCTGCGTCGAAACCATGTGGTGCCGCTTGGTGCCAACCTCTGTTGCATCTGTCAGGAGCCCTTCTACGCGACCATGGAGCAGGGGCAGGTGTTACTGAGCTGCTCCCACATTTTTCATGAGCAGTGCTTTCATCATTTTGAGAAGTTTGCGCGACGATTGCGCGGGAGGGAAGACGCCACGCCTCTCCAGTGCCCCGTCTGCCGAAACTGCCACTACCACAAGCGTGTATTCTACGCAGGGAAGGCAATGGCGCAGCGTGCAGCGATTGTGAAGATTCAGGCCTTCTTTCGTCGGGTCCTCGCGCGGAAGGCCTACGTAAAACTTCGTCTAGAAAGCGATAGTAACTTCTGTGGTGAATACGCTCGTGAGCGTCTGGCGCGATTGTCCAATGCGTACACGGCATACGCCGAGCGTCGCCAACGGATGCAGTCACACATCGTGGATAACATCAACCTGCGCATGCAGCGAGCCCGCGCTGAGTGCACAACGAGGGATGAATGGCAGGCCATCCGCAAACATGTAGAGGCGGAAGGGAATGGTACATTAGATTGCCCCATCTGCTTGAGTGGCATTGAGCGCAATCCACAGAGCGATGACACGCAGAGGATCACAACCGGGGAGGAATTTGTTGCCGCACTTCGAAGGGAGTACGAAGCGCGCACCGCCCACCGGGATGCCACCAAAGGCAAGGGCAAAGAGAAGATGAAGAGGAGTGAGAAGAGCAGGAAGGAAAAATTTGCCCCACCAGCTCCTCCAAAGCGCGGAGGCAGGGTAAGCACACGGCAGGCGCCGATCGCGCAGCCGACAAGCTCCTTCACGACGCAGCCATCGATATCAGGGAAATCGGCAGCCATTACTTGCGGTAATCCTGAGGTGTGTGAGGGGGGAATGCCGTCCATGCCGCCGTCCGGGCCGCGATATGGTGTTCTTCTTAGCTGCGGGCATTGCTTTCATGATGCGTGTCTTTCAGTGTTTGAGCATTACACGGAGATGATGGCATTGGAGTGGCAAAAAGACCCGCTCATCCCATGCTGCCCAATGTGCCGCTCAGCGTACGTGAAGACCGACTACTAACCGTGGACAGCAATGCAGCCCATCACACCTCCCCCTTGCGTGCGTCTTTTCTTTTCCCTTTTTTCTTTACCAACTCGAGATGATGTAATTTAGCCGTTCCTTTTTTGTTTGTTTGTTTGTTTGTTTGCCCTTTGGTCTCTGTGTCTGTGTGCATTCCTCTTCTTGTGGAGCGGAGCGGGAGCTGCTGCTGATTCTGCTGTTGTTTGTCGAGCACCTGCAGAGGGCCATATATTATTATACTCTGGATGACGTGGAGAGGAGTGACGGGCGCTTAATTCCGCACGCTTTCTTGTTCTTTATGTGATCATGACACCTGGATGCAAATGTACAACTGTTTCAGCTGATTGCATCGGGTTGATGTGCGCTCACACAGCCTCGTTCCATTCTTGTGCACCTCTCTGTTTTTCTTTTTCTTTTCCCAACACACCGCCCCTCTTTTTGTTTTTCTTTTTTCTTTTTTCCTGCTGTACATCTTTAGCCTTTAGCCTTTTCTCTCTCTCTCTCTCTCTGCCGCTGCGGACGCGCAGGCATGCCTGGAATCGACTACTCCAAATGGGACAAATTCTGCGACAGCGAAGAGTCGGACGGTAGCGAAGACGGGGAGTCGAGAAAACCGCGCGTCACGCGACTACAATATCCGTCGCGGGTCACAGTTGGGCCTGATGGCGTTCACATGGATTCTTCTTTGCCCACAAGGGCGACGGCTTCACCATTTGTCGGGGGAAACAGTGCCACTGCTGTCCAAGACGCCGCCAGCTCTTTTTCCTCCGCCGCTTTGGGCGCGGCGTCACATGAAACTCCTGCGTCATCGTCGTCAGCGGCGCAAGGCCACCACCACGGGAATGGTGAGGATGGTGATGAAGAGGAAGATGTCTTGATGTACAACAGCCTCACACGCAACGGTGGGCGCGAGGGAGACTCGCATCTGTGGTCCCAGACGCGAGATACCGCCTCCGTGAGCTTCATACTTCCCACCATGCAAACCAAGGCAAAAGACATTTGCAACTTCCGCTTGTCCATGGAGGAGCAGCCGGACCATTCATTTGCTCCTGTAATTACGTTTGGTGTACGGGGCACGGAGGGCGAGCGCCGTTCTGTTCTCCGCTACCCGGTGAAGGTCAACGATGAGGTCGTTGAAGGCTGTTGGCAGCTACACTCTCTTCCCACCATGTCCCTGCGGCTCATGGTCGTGCAGCTGGTTAAGGAGCCGCTTGGGGTGGGAATGTCATTGTGGTGGGAAAGATGCTTCGTCACTGATCAGACAACAGTCAACACCACAAACATCTCCGACAGAAGCGATGCCATGGCTGCCCAAGCAGAGAAGTTTAAGAGGGTCTGGGAACAGGCGCACGAGCAGTTTACGAAGCAAATGAAAGAGCGGCGTGATCAGAAGCTCGTCATTGTCAATGACGACGACGATGATGATGCTGATGGTGATGATGCTATTGTGGATCACTAAAGGGGGGGGGGGGGGCTGGTGGGCGGCGGAGGCGTGTCAAGCGTGATCAAGCTGCTCCACTCCCTCTACGCGTTTTCTCCACCTCTCCTTTTTTTTCTTTTTTTTTCCATTGTCTCTCTCTTTCTCTCAATGCGTCTGCGACAAATCTCATCCCGCTGCTGTCGTCCTAACTGATGGTCGCTCACAACGTTCTTTTTTTTTTTTTTTTTTAGCCTTTCATTCTTTTTGTTTTTCTGTCCAACACGAAAGGGCGTCTTTCAGTGGTCAAACACTCATGTGGACTGGCGCTCCAAAACTCGTATCGCTGCGTGTCACCCGCGATAAATACGACAACGCTATTTCTTTGGAGAGAGATGATCGTATATGGATGCATCGCGACAATTCAACGATTGGGGCGCATGGGAAAATGACGACGACGACGATGCCAATGAAGACCGGCAAACGAGTTGGAAGGCAAGCACCGCGCCCCCCTTGGGTGCATCCCATTCGATCGCAGGGCACACAAACGGCCACCACCAACTACCGCCTCGACGACGATGAGCAGCAGCCAACCGTCATCAAGATGGTACAACCGCGATGGGGTGGCGATAGCGATGATTGTAGTGGCGGCAGCAGCAGGCGTGGGAAGGAGAGGGGACGCGTACTCCACTCACTTTTCGCACCGCAGATGATACCACCCTCGATGCAGAACTTTTGTGCACCGGAAAGTTGTGGGACGAGGGAAGTACTACATCCTACAGGCGCAAGACTTCGTACTGATGAGGTGATTCACAGGATGCTCTTCGATGGGGTATCGCCCGCAAGAGGGAGGCCTCAGTTGATTGCGACACAAAAGATTTTGACATGCTCCAATGCTTCTGCTGTGCGGTGGCGCAACTCCCTGTCAGAAGTGAGTTCCGTGCGGTCGCACACACAGATTCCATTGGAGACGGTGGAGCAGGAGGAGCAGCTGCAGAATGAATGGTCACAGCATGTATCGTTGCTGTATAATGTTGAGAAGCTGGATGGCCTACTGGGCATTGATGCCCCTGCGATGGACGAAAGCAGACTGGTACCTCCACAGATATTCTTCTCACAACATTCTCCGAGTCCATCTCTCCACGTGGATACCGAAATGACAGTCCGTCCGGCTCAGACAGCCGACAGCGGGCGGAGCACACCACTATCTCGGAATAGCACATTAAACCGGCGAAGTCTGTCGAATATGTCAGAGGAAGGGGAGTCTCTCGCTGACACGGGAGAAGCAGCAAAATCTTCTTCAGTGGATCGGATGATTGAGGAGAAGGAAGAGCAGGAAAAGGACGAGGAGGTGATGGAGGAGGAGTCAAGCCTGTGGGACGGCGAGCGTGAGAAGGACGGCGTCACGGCTAACATCGCGGAGACAAGTGGGGAAGTCAGCCGTGAAGATGAGGGAACTGTTACCGCCGTTATCCTGGAGATGATGCGCAGCGAACTAAAGTACTCTCACACCGCCATTGAAGAGCAGCGGCAGCAGTTCCTAATGGCTATCAGCAAGTCTGTACAACATCAGGAGAATCTTGTGGATCTGGTGAAGACTTTGATGTCAGAGCGTGTTGCTGCCGTGGAGGACCACAGGACGATGCTGGACGACTTTGATCCGCCAACATCCGTTGCCCAACTGCCGTCGTTCGTTGTGCCTGACCACGAGGAACCGTCAAATGCGCAGGGCGGCAGAAGCCCTAGTGCGAGTGCGATTGAAAAGGACAATTATACCATCTCCTCCAGCGACGAGGAATGCATCAGTACCGGCAGAAGCCGAAGCATAGCACTCAAAGAGGGAGATGATGTTGCTGATGCTGCTGGTGATGCTGCTGCTGGTGATGCTGTTGATGATGCTGGTGATGCTGTTGATGATGCTGTTGGTGATGCTGTTGATGATGCTGGTGATGCTGTTGATGATGCTGCTGGTGATGCTGTTGGTGATGCTGGTGATGCTGCTGCTGGTGATGATGCTGGTGATGCTGTTGATGATGCTGGTGATGCTGTTGATGATGCTGGTGATGCTGGTGATGCTGTTGATGATGCTGTTGGTGATGCTGTCGGTGATGCTGCTGATGCTGCTGCTGGTGATGCTGTTGATGATGCTGTTGGTGATGCTGCTGGTGATGCTGCTGGTGATGCTGCTGGTGATGCTGTTGGTGATGCTGTTGGTGATGCTGCTGGTGATGCTGCTGGTGATGCTGCTGGTGATGCTGTTGGTGATGCTGCTGGTGATGCTGTTGGTGATGCTGTTGGTGATGCTGTTGATGATGTTGGTGATGCTGTTGGTGATGCTGTTGATGATGTTGGTGATGCTGTTGATGCTGTTGATGCTGTTGGTGATGCTGTTGGTGATGCTGCTGCTGCTGGTGATGTTGATGTTGATGCTGTTGATGGTGCGAGCTTTTCATTCCTGTCGTCACGGTACAAGCCTCAGTTACCGGTTCGGGACGCCGCTCTCTCGCACAATTTGTCGCGATATCTTGCGAAGAAGGCGAATTACATGACTATGGACGACGGGGACGACAGCATGGGTGCAACGCGTAACGGCACCACGTCGCTTGACAACATGCCTACCCGCACGACTTTCACTCGGCTGACCCCCTCGTCCAGACACTCTTTGCAACGCTTTGACGAGGAGTTGCCGGATCCAGTGGTGTCGTTCCACGAGCTTCGAGCCGCCTACTACCGAGCAAGGCATTGAATCTGCAAAGTGAAGAGCTTCAGACGGTAATTATTGGAGGCATATATATAATGATGATGATGATGATGATGATGCTGCCATTTGTCTCCAATGTACTCTTGCTGCATCTTTCCACTATCGAATTATTCCGTTATTTCTGCACCTCTCTGCTACTTGTGTGTGTGTGTGTGTGCCCCCTTCGTATGTATATATATATATATATATATATATACATACACGTACCGTCTTCCTCTCATTTCAGGACTGGCGAATCTTGGCGGGGGGCGGGGGTGTTCTTCCCCTGATTGTTGTTTGCTCTTTTTTTATTTTTGCTTAAATATAATTAACGGCAGAGATGGGGATCGAGAGTGTGTTTCCGGATAATGGCACCGTACCTTCGCTAAATCTGCAGATTGGCGGCGCTCCACTCGCGGATATTCTGGCCGACATGGTTCGACTCATTCGGTGCCAGCAACGAGAATTGGAGATCCTGCGGCGCGAGGTGAGCGACAGGTTTCAGAGAAATGAATGCGACTTGCAGAAACATGACGAAGTCACCAATAAACTTTCAGAGGACCTAAAACTACATGCGCGTCCCATCAGCTGCTACGGCCAGCCACCCATGATGACCATGGCGGATGTTGTCACCAACATAGATTATCGCCTTGCTCGCGTTGAAAACATGGCGAAAAATGACAGCGCCGTACGGCTTGGGGAGGTAAATAGCAAGAAGCTCATCGCGGCATATTTCAACCGATGGCTTCTCCATCGAAAACTTCGAGGTCTCGCACAGTCCATGGGAAATGACGTCCATAGGGATATTTGGCAGCGGTACCTGAGGAAGTGGGTGCGGTATTTCACCCTGCAGACGAGACGGCGGGCGCAGCAGCGGCATCTCATTGGGCTCCTCACCGTTTACGAACGCCGTGTCCTCCTGGCCTACTGGCGCAGATGGCACCATGTGGTGGGCTCAAGGAGGGAAGGACGTGTTTACCGGCGAATATCTGCGCACGGCAATGCCGACGTAATGCTCCGCATGGTGTCCCGTGAGGTTGCACGACGCGCCTTCAACTGCTGGTTGCGGTTTTTGGAGGCTTCTAGGAACGCCAAGACCCGTGCGATGGGAACGCTGCTGCTCGAGCAAAAGACAGCACGTCTTGTGGCTGAGCGGTATCTGCAAAAGTGGGTTGATGCACACCGGTGGCGTCGGTTTCTTCTTATGCGATTTAGAGCGCTAGAGGTGATGCGTGGAAGGATAAACCAGGAGATGGCACGCTGTTATTTGCGCCGCTGGGTTTCCTCCACGTCGAGACGACGTCGGCATCGTCGTGTCCATTCCTTTGTTTTACACCTTCACCACGCAAATCTTGCTGCGTTGGCACGACGGTATTTTTCTCGTCTCTACACATTCCGGTTATTGCGCCATGACGCGCGGGTCAAGGAGGCGCTGGAGCAGCGATTACAGAGAATGAATGAGCGAGCAGATGTCTTGCAGAAGCAGCTGGATATGGGCCTGCGTACGTTGGCACACACCAACAGTGTTTTGGCTCGTGTTGTCGACACGGTAGCGATTACTGAGGAGCCTCGCTCCGCCATTCAATACCTCCTGCAGGAGGAGATGATGACGCCCGTCACGGGTCTGCCATCAGCAAGTGACGTCTGTAAAACCGATGACCCGTCTATTGCTTCCCTCACTTCTCCTCAATATGGTGGAGAATCGGGCTCATCGGCTGAACGCGAAGGGAAGCCGACATCGGTGAAACACTCTGAGACGAGTGCAAGGGACATACTGAATAGGTTGCGCACTCGTCTGGACAAGACGTACCACACAGATGTAGGCCTCACCCACTTTAGCGTGTGACTTACTCCTTCAACACGCTTTCATTTGTAATAAATGTGTGCGTGTGCGTGCACGTTTCGCGGTAATTAGTTATGAGGGAGGTGGAAGTGGCTGTTGTTTCCGTTTTTATCCTATATGACCTGGTGTAAGCTCCACGGAATCAAGCGGCTGTATGGAGTCACGCTTTTCACGTGTTTGGTTGGTTAGTGGTGCTGCAACGTAGCTCAAAAGGACATTCTGATTCTTCTATCGAGGTATATGTCTGTGTCTCTCTCTCTCTTTCTCTCTCCGTGTGTGTTATTATTATTATTATTATTATTCTGCTTGTGAGCCGCTATGGCGGCAAGTGGTGAAGGGATGGAGGATCAAATATGACTCCCTCTTTTTTTTTTTTTTGGTTTTGATTTTCACTGTCATATTTCCCTGCTTCCAGGGCGGCGGCGGCAGCAGCAGAAGCAACACGTGAGGAAGAGAAAAAAAGTCTAGGGTTGATTTTGAAGACATGTCGCTAACAGCGGAGCTGTTCGGATCGTCTGCCGTGTCGTTGCCGTTACCAGAGCAGGGCACGGCCACCGCCACAAAAGCAGCAATTTCATTTGAACCCACAAAAAAGGCTGCCTTCGACCTCTTTGCAGTGGCGCCGCAAGTGAAGAAGCCGACGCGCAAGGAGAAGCAACGTCTCCGGTTGCTGGGGCCATCGCTGGCAAAGGAGGAACGGAAGAAGATAGGTGGTGAAGGGGGGAGCGATGCCATACTTGACATCCTCCCATCGACAGTTCTCAGCGATGAGACTGCGGAGGATGCTTGGGCCTCAAAGAAGACGCGCGCGAAGCACCTGCGGCACAGCCTTCATGAGAACAAGGAAGAGGAAAGCCGCACAGTATTCGTCGGCAACCTCGCAAACGACGTGCAACGGCGTGTGGTGGCGAAAGTGTTCCAGGGGTGTGGGGCGATTGAATGTGTTCGCGTTCGGGCGCAGGCCTTGGGAGCAGATGGGGAGGACACGGGGAAGGACACAAATGGGCAGCCGAAGAACGTTGGTCGTGCTATCCGTGTTCTCCGCGGTGACATCAAGAAGGGCGATCAGTACAGCGCGGTGGCGTATGTTCTCTTTAAGGAAAAGGCATCTGTTGCCGAGGCGTTGAAAAGGAACGGTGTGGTCGTGGGGGGCCGCCACATTGTTGTGACTGCAATGGACCTTGAGAGTCGTGCATACGCCCCGGAGACGTCAGTGTTCGTTGGTAACATCTCCTACGACACGAGTGAGGAAATGGTATGGAGTTTCTTTGTGGAAAAGGGCATCGCGGACGTGAAACGCGTTCGACTGGTCCGCGATCGTGACACGGGCAAATGCAAGGGCTTCGGCTATGTGGAGTTTCACGCCGCCGCCTCGGTGCCAATGGCGATCGCACTCCGCGGCAATCTCCTCGATGGTCGTGAGATGCGCATTGTACACACGCAGAAGTCCAAGGCTGTAACAGCAGCAGCGACAAGTAGGCGGGAGAAGCGGAAACGCGACATGCAGCCGGCGAAAACGACGCAAGGCAGCAAGAAGGCGCGCAAAGAGATGACACACTCATCTGCCCAGCGGGCCAATGCCATGGATCAACCCTCGTGGATGGGCGTTGCGACGAACCCGCGGAAGAAGATCCCGAAGGATCTGCGGCCGTTAGTGGAGGGAAAAGGGAGTCGCCCGGCGTCGGGCCCACGTCCTCCTGTGAAACGAAAGATGCGAAACCCGGAGAAGTGAAACTGCTTCTACTCTGCATCTATCTTTCCACACATGCGCATGTGTGTTGTGTGTGTGTGTGGTGGTGGGTGGTGGGGGATCTTGAACGACTAAATGCATATAAGTGCAGGCAACAGCGTCCGACAGCGAGAGAGAAAGAGAGAAGAGGAGGAGGCGCATCTAGCATATATGTGTGTGTGTGTGTCTGCACGCTTGAGCATCACTTTTAATATTATTAATTTCTGCTTCACGTCTCCTTCATTCTCCCCTTCCCTCTCTCTCTCTCTCTATATATATATATATATAGATATAACATGTATGTTATATCGCTCTCGCCCATCCATCTATCCATCTATGTGTGGTGTATGTGTCTTTGTGCTCCTGAATTTTTCGCCGTGTTTCATAGACCAATGGAAGATGCCGAAAGAATGGAGTCTGGCAGTTAGTATTATTGTGGGTACATCCGCTTTGGCAGTGCTAACGCGTGTCTGGTGGTCACGCCGAGTTCATGCACGTCATGCTGGCACCTTTGCCTCACAATACGCTGCGATGCTGAGGAACCAGCAGAAGCAATCAACCGAGCACCCTGAAGAGGACGCAAGAGTGGTGGTCTTCTACGGCACTAGTTCTGGAAACGCCGAAGCGTATGCCAAAGGCCTTGTTGGCGACCTCAGGGATCGGGGTGTGAGCACGTTGCTCATGGATCCCTCATCCTGGCCACATCTCAATCAGTGCAAGTCGCACAATTCGCTTTTCCCCCCCAATGCCAAGGGTGATCCCCTGATTGCTGTCTTTTTGGTCTCAACCACTGGAGAGGGGGAGGTACCAATTAATTTTCTCTGCCTCTTTTTAGAGATGCAGGCGGCGGCCCGGGAAGTGCAGGAGGATGGAGGTGATGGAGAGGGTCCATTCAAAGGCCTGATGTACGCCGTTTTTGGTCTCGGCGACAGCTCCTACAAGTACTTTTGCCGAGCGGGGATGAATGTGGATGCGCTTTTAAAGAAGGGCGGCGGTACGCAGTTGGTGCCTGTTGGGCTTGGTGATGCACGTAACCCGCTGCGGGATGATGTGTTTGAAGAGTGGGAGGAAAACCTCTTGGATGCAATTGATAGGCGGTGTGGCGTGGTGTTAACTCTTGGATCAGACGCGCCCCCGCAGCCACAACTGATCTTCCGCTTTTTGCCCGACAGACCTCTCGACACTCTTCCCTACACGCCACCGCCCTCGCTTCTGGAGCCGTCAATGCAGTTCCCTGCACAACTGGTGGTGCAAGACAAGACACAACGCACAGAGCGGCGTGATGACGGCAGCTACATCCTCCACCTTGTCGTGAGCATCGAGGGGCACACAGTGAGCTACCAGGCAGGTGATCATCTCGGCATTTATCCTGTCAATCCGCCCGATGTGGTTGAGGCATACCGGGAGGTGCTGAATATTTCTCAAGAGGACTGGCGGACACCTGTAGAACTCTGCTCGGGTCTGAATTCGCGCGCTCGAGCCTCATTGAGAAACATCTTTCCTGCACGGGTTACCTTGCAGACGGTATTTGAACGTTATTTGTGTCTCTGTGGAAGGCCGCGCAAGTCGGTGCTGCGTCTCTTGGCGAAGTATTGTTCTGATCCGCAGGAGAAGGCACTCTTCGTGGAGGTGATTCGCCGAGGTGTGGAGCGAGACACTGAAGGAGAAGGAGGAGGAGGAGGAGGAGGGGTTGGTGTTGTTGCCAAAACGGCCTCATCGTCACCCCCTCAGTTTCACAGCTTGCTGGAATATCTTAGGCGATTTCCGAGTTGCTCTTGTGTACCTGTGGGGCACTTTGTGGAGATGATGCCACGCATGCAACCGCGTTTCTATTCAATTGCGTCCGACATGTTGACGCACCCCGAAACACTGGAAGTTTTTATTCGCATTATTCCCAGCGGTTTGAATTCACAGTACCTGCAGAGGATTTCGATAGGGGAACGGATTACCGCATTCGTCTGCAAATCGACATTTCACCTTCCCGCTAAGAACACGGAGCGGCCAGTGGTGATGATCGGCCCCGGTACAGGCGTTGCCTCAATGCTGGGATTCTGTCATCGACGATCGGCAATGATGACAAAAAAACCAGACGCAACGTACGGACCGATGGTTCTCTTTTTCGGCGCCCGAGGGCGTTTGACCGAGTATTTTATACAGCGTGAATTGGAGAGCTGGTGTCCCCATGGCGAGGGGGCTCATCCCCCTCCGGACACTTTGACGCCACCCGTGCTCACACTATTCGATGTGGCGTTTAGTCGCGATCAGCCAGAGAGGCGCCACGTCACTCACCTTATCGAGAAGCACAGGGATTACCTCGTGCGTCTCCTCACCAACACTGCATTCGGTGGTTGCCTTTTGTACCTCTCAGGTGATGCATCGCAGATGGTGGCGAGTGTGGATAAGGCGTTGGTGTGTGCATTGCAGTCCAGCGGCATGACACGCCACGCAGCGTCTGAGTTCCTGACGAGGATGGAGCAGGAGCGTAGATATATGAAGGATGTGTACTAAGCGTAGGCATTATGAATCCCCCACCCAAGGGTGTCCACCATGCAGCCTTGTTATCAAGCCGGCTATTGTGTTATGGATGTTGTTATTTTCATATTTAACTTTCCCTACAGTCTGTGGTGTTTGTACTCACTTCATGGGAATCACTTGTGCAATTCCGTACTCAACTAGAGAGTGTGTATGCTCTTCCTACTCTCACTCTATCCATTCCACTCTTCCATCCCTTTCTTTCCTCCTCCTCCTCCTCCTCCTCCCGCTACAATATTATGTGTATATATTTCTATATATTTCTTTCCAGCTTTTTTTTTTTGTTTTTCTGCCCCAACTGGCTCTTTCCTTCTCTATCTATCTATCTATCTATCTATCTATCTATCTATCTCTCTGTGTGTGTGTGTGTGTGTGTGTGTGCACACTTTAGAAGAGTGGGGGCGCTTGGTCACCCCCTTTCCGCCTTATTTTGTTTTCGTTTTTACGAGCGTGATATTGTATACCAATAGCGAGCGGCATCGACAGCGATACAACATGGACACCGATGAGATGGATGCCTTCCGTGCGGAGCTTCTCCGACAAAAGATTATCTTCGAGGCGGAACTTCGCCGCCAACGGGAGACATTCGAGGAGCAGTTGACAAGAATGGCGCAGGAGTTGGCGGACAGGGAAGCCGATTGCCGTAATCTTCAGGCGGTCGTCACAATTCTGGGGAAAAAGGTGGATTCCGTCCTCGAGAAACGTGTTGCTACGCCACAACGTCGACCTTCTCCAGTCCGACCGCCGTCCAACGCCGCAGGCGATGATCCCCACCGTGAAGCGGCGCCTCCACGGCATGCACCGTCAGCTCGGGTGCCAAGCCCTTCGGCGCGCCGGTCATCGCCATTTCGGCGCAATGCAAACACGTCTATTCTCTTACCTGTGGCCTCGGCCTCAGGCTCAGCCTCAGTCTCAGGCATATACGCACCGAGTCTTAGCAGCGTAGGCAGCCGGCAAAACAGCCCGGCGCGCACTGTCAGCAGTGTTAATGGTCAGCGGCCAAGAATCGGCACCGAGGGACCCTCCAACAGCAGCCACCATCACCGCCTCCACCACAGCGCCACCACTACTACTACTTCCGCTGCGTCTTCTCGCAGACCCAGCACCGTTTGTCCACAGAAGATCAATGTGTCAGGTGATTGGTAGTGTTGCAGGGTTCCTTTACATCTAAACTTCTTTTTGGTTCTTCTTCCTCCCTACCTGCGTGTCTCACATGAGGATACGTCTTGACGCATGCTCACAGGGACTGGTCGACTGGATGTTGGTCCTACACACGCACATACACACACAGCCCAAGCACGCATATATATATATATATAGAGAGAGAGAGAGAGAAAGAGAGGGGAAAAAAAAAAAGAAAGAAGAAGAAGCGAAGGGACTGGTGTGGATATGTTTTTCTTTTTTGAGTTATTCTGCACCTTTATTTCTTCTGTATGAGAAGAGACTGATATGAGAGTTACTGCTCCGCCACGAGCGCCCCTGTGTGCTTGTAGATTGGAAGGATTCATTCATGGGGATAGAGCCCGGTTGCGTATGACAGAAGCATTATCATCATTTGGCTTCTAAGAGTGGACGGTGTGGAACTGAGAATAACTGTCCGGCACCACTTTCATTTATTCATGCATATATATATATATATATATATCGATCTACGCTTATACGTTTTTACGTGCTCTCGAGTTTTGTGCCTTTATTTGATTCCTCCCATTCACTTACCTCCATTCATTTCTTTTTTTTTTTTGGTGGGGGGGGGGGGTTCCGTGTGTGTATATGTGTGCATGTGTTTTTGTTTTGTGCAGGCTGTGCCAATTTTCTGTACTCGCCCACTCATTCGCACACGCACACCGCCCTCCTCGGCGTAACAGTACATCTAGAGGCTTATGAAGGGGGGGGAAGGGGAAATGCCTGTTGAGGGTGGCAAAGAGGCACCTCCCAAATTAGATGGGCGCACGCTGGAGAATATGCGAATAGCGGAGAAAATCGGCGCGGAGTGTTTTGAGGAAAATACACATATTTTGCGACGAGTGGCGTGGCGCGGCGCGCGTGCCTTTCTGGTGTGTGGCGCTGGCATGGCTGCCTTCGGTTATGCGATGCGGCGGCGACGGTGGTGCATGCAGGAGGAAGAAGGTCGGCGCGCTGCTCTGGCGGAGGATGATCCGACGCAGCGTTACCTCGAGGAAATGCGCGGACTCGGGTTCGACGTTGACACACTGGAGGAGGAGCTGGAGGCGCAGCAGGGTGCGCAAGGTGGGAGGTGATGATCGTCGTCTGTGGGTGAAGTGCACGGAAGAGGAGGAGGAGGGCAGAGATGTCGTTGCATTGCCTCAGCGGGCGGAGTCTCACTGACGGCTCCCCGCCTCCATCTACCCCTCTTCTTTTCTTGCATCTGTTGAAGAGTTTCTCTCTCGCCACTCAACATGAGGAGGGGAACGGCACGCAGCAACAACAACAATAATAACACACACACACGGAAAAGTCCTTCTTTCCCCCCTTTTTTTTTGTTGTTTACTTGTCTTTCTTGAAGCGAGAGGAAAGCTCACAGAAAAGGGAGCCACGGGGAGAAGGGAGGGGGTTTAGAGGGGGGGAGGTGGGAGGGGGATAATATCAAATATTTATATATATATAGAGAGAGAGAGCGAGAAAGAGGGAGAAAGAGAAAGTCTGTGTGTGGGTGTATGAGTTTGTGCGTGGAGTGCCAGCGCGCCCCATGTCTCATGAGTTAGTGGAGCTTCAAGTTGATAGCGATGGTGTAAGAAATGCACCCCCGTCCTATTACAAGCGGGATCTCCTCAAAGAGGGTGACAGCGCCGCGGCGCCTACAATCCAACTGAAGCACGAAGCCTATCGTCCATTTCAACCGAGGAACGTAGGACTCTTGGATCATGGGACGTATGGCCCAAAGCGCGTGCTGGGGAATTCTCATATGGTTTGTTGCTGCATTCTCACTGGCGACAGTGCGAATAGCATCGCCACCGCCATCATCATGATTGCCGTTGTACTAATTTTCGCAATCAGTGTGGTGCCACGAGGGGAAATTTACAGCTACGTCATTGTTGCCGTCTTCTCCCTCGTTGCCCTCACCTGTCTGACACTTTCCGTAACGGTTGACCCTGGCATTCTGCTGCCGGTTCCCCCGGATCCAGAGCGGCACCCAACTATCGTTCTGGTCAACGGAAATGAAGTGCTGTGCAAAGTGTGTCCAACTTGCCACATTGTGCGACCGCCGCGAAGCTCACACTGTAGATCCTGCAATTACTGCGTCGAGGAATTCGACCATCACTGCGGTGTCTTGGGGAGCTGCGTCGCCAAACGAACCTTTCGTTTCTTTGGAGGGTTCTTTCTTTTTGCGAGTATCCTTGTGCTCTTCATCGGTATTCGCTCCATGGTGGTGATTTCAACGATGGACCACGACGTCGGAGACAACGTCGGCCGTTGGGCGCTAGCCGCCGCACTCATCTGTATTGTAGCAGCTGTGGTCTTCGGCTGCGTTATTGTGCCATTGGCGTTCTACTATGTGTATCTTGCTTGCTTGAACTCAACGCAAAAGGAGGTTCACGATGGCGCCCATCGCCCCTTTGAGCCCAACACAAACTACCATCAGGGGTATTCTCGAAACTTCTGGCTGCGCTACTTTGGCCCGTTAGGCAAGAGCCGAATCACGGCAGAAAACACTACGTCATACATTTAAAAGGTGGTGCGCCACCTTTTCTGACACATCACAAGAGTAAAAAGTTAGAGATTCCACCAAAAAAAAAAATCTAAGCACGGCATCACAACAACCTCGCGTGTGTCTCACCACACCACACCACACCGCACCGCCTTC